>JACJUY010001374.1:41030-145809 GCA_014220935.1 Platorchestia sp. MABIK | reverse complement strand
AACGTCTGACCTACCTACTACACACTCACGTGAAGCGTTCCGAGCTCCAAAGACTGGTCTGCGCGTCTCTGTTGTGCTATGGCTCCTACCACAGCGTAGCTCCTTATCATAACTGCTGGCATCTGGTTAATGTCGCAGGCAACAATGTGTGTTGCTTAGTCGAGGGTATTTCAAGTCCTCAAGTTTTTGCCTAACTCCAGGCGGTCGTAGTTACTATAAGTGGACTCTGATCTTATCTCTGTTACTCATGCTCTATCCTTTGCAGTCTCTTCCTTTATCTAATATATGACACTTTATCACTGGAAATTAAGGAGTTGCGTTACGTAGTTGTCCGTAGTTTTTCTTTAATTTAAGTGCATTGTTATACACATGCATTTGTTTTGCCTCATTAACTCGTTAGCACGGCGCTAGTGACGCGCTGCGGCCCTGAGCTTCTGTCCTGCAGCGCCCGACGTAGCGATGTGTTGTGCAGCGTTGCTCTGAAGAGTGAATTCATTTGCTTGTGTATGCTCCGAAAAATAAATTTATTTGCTTGTGTATGCTTTGAAAAATGAATTGGCTGTTTGCTTGTGTATGCTCGGAAAAATGAATTGGCTGTTTGCTTGTGTATTCTCTGAAAAATGAATTGGCTGTTTGCTTGTGTATGCTCTGAAAAATGAATTGGCTGTTTGCTTGTGTATGCTCTGAAAAATGAATTGGCTGTTTGCTTGTGTATGCTCTGAAAAATGAATTGGTTGTTTGCTTGTGTATGCTCTGAAAAATGAATTGGCTGTTTGCTTGTGTATGCTCTGAAAAATGAATTGGCTGTTTGCTTGTGTATGCTCTGAAAAATGAATTGGTTGTTTGCTTGTGCCCCTCAGGGGGATACAACTGTTGTATCTATGGGAATTAGCGCTCCCAAGGGGACTATGTGAGGGCCCGAGCTAAGGGTTAGGTAGGCTTCCTTTTTGTTCAAATAGAATAGGTTTTTGTTCTGTTACGGACCATCTTTTTTCGGTTCACTGCTGTCCTGTTTTTTCAACACCTACTACTTTCTTCTTGAACTTTGATCTTGTTTCATAAACTTCTTTCTCATCTTACTGTTTCTTTGCCCTTTCTGCGTAGATTCCACGTTCCCTAAACTCCATACTAAATGGTGCTTTCCTCCTTCCTCTCTTTGAATCGCCTTTGTAGCGGATAGGGAGGCTTAAACTAACTAATAATCTAATAATCTAATCTGTTTGCTTGTGTATGCTCTGAAAAATGAATTGGCTGTTTGCTTGTGTATGCTCTGAAAAATGAATTGGTTGTTTGCTTGTGTATGCTCTGAAAAATGAATTGGTTGTTTGCTTGTGTATGCTCTGAAAATGAATTGGTTGTTTGCTTGTGTATGCTCTGAACAATAAATTTCTTTATTTACTTGTGGTATGCCTCCTCCCCAAAAAAGAATTGGTTATTTGCGTGTGTAATGCAGAGGCAAGCAGCGACGGTGCTTGTGTGCGCGCCCTCTCTAATTAAAGGCAAGCAAGCAAAGATGCAGTGATGTGCCCCGAGAGTGAAGCGCGAGGTGGGCAGGGGGGGCTGTTGCCTGCCAGCCACCGGTTCGCCTTGAAGGGGTTGCTTACCCCTCTCTGACTCGTCCTGTCCAGTATTGCTTCACAAAACTTCCACTTCACGCCTATCAATGCTGAAAAGAATCCAAGTATTCGTGCAACTTCGTTTTTCGGAGTTTCTCAGCGGTATTAATGTTTCAATAATCTGAGTTGTCAGGTTCAAATTTCAAAAAATGGAGTTTGTTGCCGCTGATTTTACGAGAATACAGGCTGGTGAAGTAATCGAACTAATCTGATCCAACGTTATTTTTATAGTTTTTCATTCATTGTTGGAAGTTTCTGGTAGAATGTTACCTCTAGGGATTTGTTATTTTTCTCCATCATGTGATGTTTGATTAAGCCCGTTTGAACGTTAGATTTTTTCGTTGCATACCCAGGTGTTTTTACAGCCATTCTGCAAGGTTGACAAAAGTTCACGTCTAGCGTATTTTGGCCGCACCGCGTCTGAATCGAAGAGCTTATGGTCTTCCTCTCTGGGCTTTCATTATGCAAAGGCAACTCACCTGATGTGCTGGAAAATATCAAGATACTCAATACCCGAGTTTGTTAGCGGAGGATTGGTAAGCTTTGAGTTTGTTAGCTTTGTTTAAATAAGTGTGCTCTGAGTAATCACGTAAAATGTGACATGCTTCTTTGTGTGGACTCGACTCGATATGCCTTCTGTTGTCGAAGGGCTAGTAACCTTTGTATTATTTTTACTACTACTAAGCTGAGGATGTGTTCTTGAAACTGACAAAAAGTCAAATCTACTCGTTCGCGTGAAGCGTAGCTAGGTAATACTTGAACATTTTAACTAGGGCTGTTGTTAAGTAAATGTGAACCATATTGTACTCGTGCTTGGTCTTAGCTACATCTCACCTTATCACGAGTTGAATTTAAACGTCTCCATAAGTATTATTTTTTAGTAGAATAAATATCTTCCGATTTTTTGCTTCGCTTATGGATGTGCTAACACTTTGATTTAGTACTAATTATTTCAAAACTTTTGTGATGAGGCTCTTAAATATTCTCTTATTTAATTCATCAAGTGTAGTGAAAATAAGTAATTTTGTTGTAAATCATGTGTTGTATTTTACTCAATCAGCTGCGATAACTAAGAAACCGTTTTACGCCTTCGATGCGTTGAAGATTTTCACGGTAGTTGGAATTATAGTCAATGAATCGTGTCGGATGTTCTTCCGTAGCAGAACGTCGAGGGACGATTTTTTCAGCAATAATTTTCTCGTGTGTCATCACAGCAGTTGACTAAATTACTTGCAATTTCTAGACACGCAACCAGGAATAATTTCTTGGTGAATTGCAGTGATGCGTTGTGGAACACTGGCAGTGACTTTTTTGAAGGCATTCATTAGCTACTTCCCCAACCACTGACTTTTTTCCAAAGCAGTGACTTTATTCCAGAGCAATAACTTTATTCAAAGCCATAACCTTATTCAAAGCAACAACTTTATTCAAAGCCATAACCTTATTCAAAGCAACTATTTTATTCCAAAGCAAAAACTTTATTCCAAAGCAAAAACTTTATTCCAAAGCAAAAACTTTATTCCAAAGCAAAAACTTTATTCCAAAGCAAAAACTTTATTCCAAAGCAATAACTTTATTCCAAAGCAATAACTTTATTCCAAAGCAATAACTTTATTCCAAAGCAATAACTTTATTCCAAAGCAATAACTTTATTCCAAAGCAATAACTTTATTCCAAAGCAATAACTTTATTTCAAAAGCAATAACTTTATTCCAAAAGCAATAACTTTATTCCAAAAGCAATAACTTTATTCCAAAAGCAATAACTTTATTCCAAAAGCAATAACTTTATTCCAAAAGCAATAACTTTATTCCAAAAGCAAAAACTTTATTCCAAAAGCAAAAACTTAATTTCCAAAGCAATAACTTTATTCCAAAGCAGTGATCTGTTTTTCAAAGCAATGTCTTTTTTTCTCAGAGCAGTGACTTTTCCCCCAAAACGAATTTTTTCAAAGGAATGACTTTTCCCCCAAAGCGACTTTTTTCTAAGCAAATGGCTTTCCCCCCAAAACGACTTTTTTCAAAGCAATGACTTTCCCCAAAAACGACTTTTTTCAAAGCAATGACTTTTCCCCCAAAACATTTTTTTTCAAAGCAATGACTTTTCCCCCAAAACGACTTTTTTCAAAGCAATGACTTTTCCCCCAAAACAACTTTTTAAAGCAATGAATTTTTCTCAGAGCAGTGACTTTCCCCCAAAACGACTTTTTTCAAAGCACTGACTTTTTTTTCCGAAAGCAGAGACTTTTTACCCAAACACAAGAGAGTGTGGACTTGCAAGATGCGATGGAGAGGAGGGACTGCGATAAGCCTGATTGCCTTTCTCGCGCGATAAGCCTTGCGATTACGGCATTGCCCATGATAACCATGCCTTCTTCTCCCTCAGCTTCGTGAGCTCCTTGAGTGTGGCTTAAACTGACAGTTGTAGTTGGCTGGAGCGTCAAGGTAACGATATTACCACTTCTGCTGGCGTTGCACTTTGACAGTTGCTCTCGCGACAGCGTTTTTGAAGAAATCTCTTACATCGTTTCTCTGTAGTGTTCAGATTTCTTGAAAAAAAAAACACTGGAACATGGTTTATTTTAATCCTTTGATTGCGAAAATTCAAACGGCTTGGGTAAAAATTTTCAGGGTAAAAGTAGTCAGTACCCTGAAGCTTTAATAAAATCGCTCTAGTGTGGGAAATTTTCGTTAAAGCAAGCGCTTTTTCCGTCATTTTACGTTAAAAATTTAACCTCGAATACTCATGATTGCAAGAGAAATTTTCGATGTTGAAAATAAGGTTTCTCAATTTTGGAAGAAATAATTTTATAAGTATTCACCCAAACTTATCAGAAAACTAACGAAGGTCAGAAAAAACTTGCTCTAGTTAAATAGAACGGTCATCGTAAATGTTGCACGGACCCGTCCGCGGCGAGAACTTGAGATAATGGTAATTTACGCGAGCAGGCTTCTGGAATGTCTAAGAAAAAATAGTTTCATGAATGCTTTTAATTTCTCTAATTTTGTAGTTTACTTCGAAAGATTGTGTTAGATGCCGTAAACTGGAAGCTTTAGCCAGCTTGGCACTAGAGTAACCGTCAGTGCCCAAAGGGTTAATTCACTTTTCTAGAAGTGGGGGAGGTCTAGAAGTCGGCCTTTTCTTGTTCCTTTTCATTTATCTCTTGTAAGAAAGAATGCAAGAGTCTTTTACAATTGGTCTCCTCTCCTTACTCTCTGACCTCTCTTTACATTGGTCTGTGGTCAAATTTTTCGCTTCCTTGAGGTGTTGACGGTGATGAGTTTTCAAGCAATATGTATCTAAGCTGGAGCGTACGTGGTAGCTGTTGCATCAAGGTGATTTTGCCGATCGGGCGTGTTGATACCATTAATTTTCATCATACTTTAGAGGTTTAGCGTTTCTCAGAAATGTACGTTGATGCTTGTAGTGGAATCAGCATCGCTTCGTACAGGAATCCACGTTAGGTTTAATCTAATAAGCTAATATTGTTGACGAAGACCCAGCTCACATCGTGAAGCCGAGTTCTAACACTGGTGACCTCGTTGGTTTTTATCTTTCTATTTTGGCTCTTTTTTTGAGTGTTACTTAATTTGTATATTTTGAAAGCCGAAACAGCGAACTGTTTCAACCGAGACACGCAAACTTCCAACGGTCATGCAAAGATTTGGGTTGAATCGAACAATGAATATTAGTGTCCCCACTTGAAACACGACGAAAATTCCTTTCGTTCTGCATCTCTTTCAAAACCATCATCCTGTTGTTTCACGAAGTTCCGGTAATTATCCTGCATCAGCATTAATTTTGCCAAACACGTAAGGAAACTGGCACGGAGTTTTTTTTACAACGACGTGCGTGTACAGCAGCTGGTGTAACCGGAGTCAACACGGCGGGTCACAAATGCATTATTTGAGCTGCTTTCAGCCGGCGCCCTAGAGCAGCAATAGCTGCAGTTGTATAATTTAAGCGTTATTTTTGGTTGGGCCTGCGCTCGCGTGAGAGTTAAGTGTTGTTGGAGACTGTGTGTCATTAGTCGAGCGTCGAGTGTGGCGCTATCTGCTGTCGAGACGCGGGCCCGCTTTGTCACTGTCATTGCCCCACAAGCCGCTCTTTGTCGCTCGCTTCGCCTATCATCGCGTCTTGTGCTCTACGTGTAGCTTGCTTCTTTAAAATACTCCCAATGCATTGCGTTATTCTTTGACACTCGGCTGACCCGCCGCTTCAAGTTTTCTAACCAGCGTTGCGTAGAGAAAGATCCGCCGTTGTATCGCGTCCATGATTCCGCGTTCTCTCAACTCCATACTAAATGGTGCCTTCCTCCTTCCTCTCTTTGGATCGCCTTTGTGGCATATAGGGAGGCTTAAACTAAATAATAAGCTAATCTATTTCACTTCCACATTCAAGCCACGTCGACCCTCGTTCTGTTTAATTTTTTGGTTTTTGTTCTTACCGTGCTGACACTTCTTCATGTGCTACAAATTTTATTTGTTTCGTCAATTGTTTTTTGTTTCTCGTGTTTCACTAACTGAAATTGTCCCCAAGTTCCCACTCGTTTCTATGAATTGTGCCAACTCTGGTGTTGAAACTTGTGCTCAACTAAGCCAAAGTTCATCTTCAACCTCTGCTTTCGTTCTTTATTCAGCTTGATATTAATAGTAATACAAATGTCACGGCTTTTATATCTGCGCCACCATGATGCTTTCAATAGAAGCGCATTGATTGATACCTTCGATGACTATAGCCTTGGACATTCAATTATAACTGATATTTAGCAGCATTGAGCTCCGTTAGAGAGATTTAATTTTAAGTACTCTTTGATTGTGACTTGGATGAAAGATTTTTTATATCTGATAGCGATTTGACGATATTTCTGATACTGAAATATCGAAAATGGACCCCTCAGGGAAAATAACTATTATATCTATGGAAATTAGCACTCCCCAGGAAAAAATGTGATCCAACATTGTGATGAATATGTGGTTATCCCGAGTCCATTGGCAAAGCGCTTCTTCTTCTTTGTGAGTACCGAGTCATCATGAAAACGTTGTGCGCATGGGCGTCATCCCAGCTAATTCCATCGTGTGTGTTTTTCGTCGTTGAAATGTCTTCACTTCGTTGTCTTTGGTCGTCCCACCATATCATGAACATTCCCCTCCCTTTTGTTGCCGTGCGACCTGCGCATCGCTGTCTCTGTCTTGTTTCCTTGCCTCGCCCCTGCTGGATTTTGCGGATGCACGCTTCATAGACAAGGTTATTGCCTCTCCATTTTTCTTAAAGAATTTATTTATGAGAAATAAATTTGAGTTTTGAACGTTAGTATTAGGATTTGAATGTCACTTGGAGTAGAAACACAGCAATGAATATGTTTTCAAGAAGTTACTGTGAAAATGTTAAACGCCAATTTCGTTGTAAACAAAGTTAGTTTGAACTTTTGTTGTATCCTGATTGTTCAAAAATCCGGGCTTATCGCGTGGGTCAAATTTGCACATTTATATACGCAACTTCTGCGTCGCTATCTTTCGGTTTGTTGTGATGACTCGGCGTGGTTATTTTGCTTCGTATGAATTTTTAATGTTATTGGGCTTCTGACGTTGGCTTCTTGTCAATTTATTCTCAGTTTGAAGATACATGCGTACGTTTCATTTGCGTTCACCCTGAAGACTACCAAGCGCGTTACGCTTAAAAACTTTAACTTACAACCATATCACGTGATTCTTTCTCATAATTCACTGGACGGGAGAAAATGTTGTCTTGGTCATTTATTGTGTCTTGGGAAGCCAGTTTACTTTGGGTAAATATTAGCGCTTCTCAGCAGTATCCTTAAACCCACCCACCGCGGGATCAACCACACTTGTTGCAAAAGTCTGTTAATTCAATTCCGAACTTTCGAATTTTTTTTCGTGCATTTTCTATTTTTTTTACTCCTCACAGCAAAGTTGCGTTTCGAAGTAACGGCCTCTTGAGCGCGTGTCACTAGTTCTAAATTTATTTGCTGCTTTTTTGAATTCGTAGTCGCGTTGAGATACTGCAACTGTAGCCAATACGAGCGGAAACCGTGGTCAGGTCCGGTAGATAAAGTAAGCCAAGTGGCAACGCTGCATAACTCTTTGTGCACGGAATGTTGCGCCGCTATATTTGCGGTTTTGCTTTTGCTTCAGTGGTTTTGGTTCAGCCAGTTTATTACATGCAGCAATAATTTAGTTTACGATCATATGCCACCAGCCATTAGTTGAGTTGAATGATCTCATAAAAAATCGTGTGAGGGATGTGGATATTTTTAAACGATGTACTATTTCGGAAAGAAAATCCATGTTATTAACTAAAATGAAAACCTTTACTAATATTTATTATTCATGTCGCTTGTTTAGCAAGCTAATTTTAGCTTATTTGAGAGTTCGTGTAAACAGCATGAGTTAACGCGGTTATAAGTAATATTTATAAAAATAAAGTGCATCATAAATGTTGAAGCATCCAAGATACTCACGACTAAAACTAGTAAATTACGATCTAGCTCATCACTTTCTTGGTCTCCCGTTCAGAAGTGACCTCTCCTTGGAATTTGAACCATAATGTTATTGAAGCACAAAAGACGACCGATGTCGCCCGGCTCCAACTCGCTGCAATTGTTGCTGCAGTGAGTCAGCTAGGCGAGGCACCACCTCTGCTCAACTGGGGGCGTTGTCGTTTCGAAAGCGTTCTCGTTCAGGTCCACTAGTTCTCTGCTGAGACCTTTGCTTCCTCGTGTATTTTAATTTTTCTTGGCGAAGAATTGATCGATTGTTGTTGACGCGTCACTATACTCACAGATTCTTAACGGGTCCTAGAAGTCCTATCTCTCTCATGATGTGATTTTATTTTATGTCTGGTTAATTTATGCAAGAGATCGAAAAAATGTGATGCAATTGGTCTTTACCTCGACCAGTCAGGTTGCCAGACCCTTGAAAGCTTCGTTCTTTTCAGCTATTCAGTTTTTGTGACCTACCACCGAGCTGCAGTCGCGAATATTGCTGCCTCTCTCGGTTAGACCTCCGTAATCACTCGCCTACTTAATTATGACACTAAATTGTCCCTGTAAAGTTCCCGGGCCCCAAAATCTGTTTCAATTTACGTCGTAATTCTCCTTTAATTCTTCCGCCTTTCATGATGTACGATGACTCTTGATATTGCATGCTGACCTCACTGAGTTCGAATTATCACTTTTTTTCCGGAAGCTGAACCGTAAAGGCCGCGTTAAAATGTGCACGTAATGAGATTACAATTACACAAATTTGTGCTGAATTTTGTGGCGTATTTGATAAGCGTTCGGTGAATCCTTTGACAGTCGGTGCGCTGAGTCTGCGTTCTCGCATTCAAATGTTCGATCTAAAAAATCTCATTTTCGTTTTCATCGTTGTCGAGATGTAGGCACGCATCAATAGCGTGCAGTAAAAGACTTTCGAAAAATGATCTTTTTAAAGACCATGTGCCTCCGAATCGTCGAATTTTATTGCAGAACATTTAGAAATCCGTTATATGTTGTCGCTTCAACTTGTTATGATATTTGCATTTTTATATACTCGTTTTTGTCAGATTGTTTTTTTCTCGGAATTAATTTCACCTTGTCATTTAATCCATAAATATTTTTCCCCAGAGTTCATACCGTTCCCTTTTCAATAGCATGGTCACAATTAACCTATACAACGACTACGTCTACCCAGTGTTCACTTGCCCAATTTAGAGCCTTACCTAATTTACCCTTACCTTTACCTAAAGCCTTTCTTGTGGTCAGGAAGGTTTGAACTAACTTAAAATCTAATCTACCTAATCAACTTTGATTTAAAATGGGTACCTACGATGTGCTTATTAACTGTCACTCGCAGGGTTTTTTTCCCTAAAATGGGAACTTTTCTGCAGCTAAGGATCATTCGTCATTATTTGACACGTGTTGAACTCTATTTGATTAATATGTGCACAGCTCTTAATAACTGTGGAGAGTCATCTTACCCAGACCTATTTTGTGAATCTTTTCGAATGATGTTTGGCATATGCAATACGTATAATAATTTTGAGACAGTACCACCAATATTGATGCTTGTGAGAAATATGTATCTTGCCGTGAAAATAAGTTCATACCATCGTCAACGCTTTGGGTGCAAGTAATTTCACATGTCATTTCATCGATTTGATGTAAAAATTTCGTATTTTATATCATGAATGTGTCGTCTAACGTTCTTCTCTATTGTTTCAGATCGACGAGTGTTGTTGATCAGGCTGCTTGCTTCGTATTGAGCATTCACTGCCGCCGCCGCTGCTGCTGCCAGAGCTTTCGAACTGGAGGCCTGAACGCCGACATCTCCCAGCTCGCTCGGCCTCGCTGCCTCTCGCTTGTCCTACCTGAAATTCTTCTGCCATCTCGCTAGCTCTCTCTGAGTGCAACGCTTCCTTACATTGGGAGGGCGACCAAAATCCCATCACAATTCCTTTAACGAGTTACCGCACACACACACGATTCCAGCCCTCTCTATCTATCTTCTGGTGCTCATACGCCTCTCACTCATCTGTCTTAAGAAGTTTTTATGCTCCATGCCTCAGTATTTTGAGAAATTTTCTTTGGCTTGTCTTCTTCCTTTCGTGGGTTTTGAAAAAAAATCGTGAAGCACTTTCACAGGTCGCAGTTTTTATGCTTGTTGCATCTTATTGAAACATTGGCTTTTGGATCTTCTGTTCTCGTTCTTTCATAGAATCAATATAATTTTTGGCCTGTAGTTCATGTACACGTTTGCTAACAAAATATTCATAGAGCCTAATATTTCCTGCCAGTAGTCCTAAGCTTTGAAAGAAACCATTTCATTTTGATAATTCTGTGACGCTGCTTGCTTTCAGTTGAGAACATTTGGTGCCCAAGTGCTTGTAACTACGAACAAAGTCTTGCATTTTCTGATGATCATTGAAAAGGTGAACGATTCTCTTTTGTGCAGTGTTGCTAGTGTTGCTTTGATTGCCTCTGCTTCTTCCAGCATCTTAAAGCTTCCATTAGCTTGCTTAACAATTAATTAACAACCTATTAAAATCAACGAATCAAAACCAGTTCTCCATCCGGTTTAAGTGATTATTTTGTGACTGAGACTCGTTTTTGTAGTTCAATCCATCCAAAACGCGAGAAGATTTAGTTTAGAGCCTCCTCCAGCAAACCCAAAGTCTGAGGCTTGTGTTCCCTTCAAAGTGTTACTATTATTGCTGGGCTCTCCTGCGTTCTGTGCCAAACGCGTGTCTCTATCTCTGAAGTTGCCTGTCCAACAAAAGTTTAGCAGTGCAAAGATTGTGTAGGTGTAGTGAAGATCAATCAATAGCTTTGTAATCATGGATCCGAACAGTGGTGCTGTACAGCCTGCCAGTGCTGCTCCCGCCGGGGCGCCTTACAATCAGATGGTGAATCCGCCCAATGTGGCAATGGTGAGCGTCAATAATCTCTTGAACGTGAAAGACTCTAGGTGGTTACAGTTGGAAGTGTGCCGTGAATTTCAACGCAACAAGTGCACGCGGCCCGACACAGAGTGCAAGTTTGCCCATCCACTGCCTAATGTCGAGGTGCAGAACGGTCGTGTCACAGCTTGTTACGACTCTATCAAGGTGAGTACCGTTAATTAGACGCGTACATTTTAGTGGAGATGTGAGAACAGACCAGTAGATGAGTGCGCTCATTTGAGCGGTGAATTTCTAGTTGAATTTCATGTTCAGTTCATTATAAAATGATTTAGTTGCTAACTCATATGTTCACACTCCTACGAACGACTGCATAGTAACCACGAAGGATCGTTATTCTTTTTTCCTTGCATAGAAGATATTCCAATGGTCGGATTTTAACGTAACGTCCTTGAAAATGTTAATTTTTGGAGTTGAACCTTGAAATAGATGTGTGTGTGTTTCATTCTTTGCTTCAAGTTCCGTTGCGAATGCACTAGTATGTCTAGGATAAATGCACAATGGTAATTTTTGAAAGTTTAGATTTACAGCATTTGAAGTAAAATTGACCATAGAGACCAAGCAATATCTAGCATGTGTGCGGGGTTCTTTCCTATGTGCATACATGACTCCTTGAAATGTGTTCTGTGTCTAACCTTCTCAACGAACTGTGATCTCGAGGACCGAATTTTCTTCTTAGAAATGGCTTCGATACTTATCACAGTTTTGTAATAGTTTTTTGTTGTATTTTGCTTCTCTGGAAGTAGCTGACGCATTATGCGAGTTACTTATCTTCGAATTTATGTGAAATTAATTAAATGCTCCGCTTGGAAATAATCCACGGTGCCTTTGTTCGATCACTTTCAAAGTAACTTCAGTAGCCGAAAGTCTTATCTAATCTTTTCAGAACCCAGCAGAACGCCGGCTAATTTCAGCGTCCATGTTTCATGTGATAGCCATCATTTTTTTATGAATGATAGTATCGGCAGGTGCGTCTTCAGCTGTGTAGGAAACCATATGCGTGTAGACATGTTATTTCGTATTCGGCTCGATTTTCTGAATACGGAGTGATTCTTGGACACCTGTGTTTCCGTGACTTTATCTTCAAGTCCCCAATCAGCAGTCTGGCCAAGAGTGCCTATCATGCAGGTGTGCCTTGGCTGCAAATTTGAGTTTCGCAGCCCAGTCAATAACCGTTCGATCCTATTCGCTTTGGACAATCCCCGGCCTTTGCAAACATGGAGAGTTTCCAGTTTTAGACATTGCTTCACGAAGATTGAATCTGTATTGTATTGGCTTGCATTCGAAATTTTCTAGGAGTGATCTGCTCAACTTTGATTTTCAAAATTAAAAATGTTTATGCGTGCGTGTATGTAGAAATCACGCCGACAAGTAGCTTTGTATGTGTACGAGCACTGAATGGCGAGAATTTCAAAGTTATCTCTAGCCACATTCGAAAAACATAGACTGGAGTAGTTTTCTATGCTTTTGATATCATCATTACTGCATGTGAGATGAGTGAAATGAAAGAGTTCACTGAATTTTCTTTGACGCATGTAGTCTTTTTCATCAATTTTAATTTTGATCGAATTATTTTATTCTAATCTGACCCAAGTTTGGCCGTCTTGCTTGTTTTTTTGGTAGGATGGCGACGGAAGTGTGCCTAAGAACGTAAATCAATTGTCTGTTGTCAAGTGATGCTTGTTGAGCTCTGTGATGGTGAATGTGCTCCAGAAGCTGATTTCTGATGCTTTTCATTTAATTTTCAATTTACTTCGTTGGCCAGTCAATATAATTGCTGTTCAAATTTTTATGGCCTCTTTTTTTTTTCTTGATTTAATTCCTTACGATATTTGAACTACCGATCTCATACTAGAACTTCATAAAAAGCACTAGCTTCATAAAAAGCACTAGCGTATATGACTAGGAATCATTGGTCCTTTTTGTGTTGGTCTGAGCAGCTTTGACCTGGGCAACATGAGATGCATACAGGCAAGAATTTGGGGTGTTTTTTAGTTTGAGTTTTTACAAGAATAACTGGTTACATTAGTCCTACACATGGATTCTTACTTTGGGCTTCTACTTATTTCCACTCGTGACCAAATAGGCAAGGTTGTTGGCATGGCCGGCTGTGTTGACCCTCTCTCTCTGTTTCATATTGATTAGTCGTCATCTTTCTTTTCCTCACGAAATCGCTGTCTCGTCCACCTGACGTCTCATTCTAGTTAGTGTTTTCCTTCCTATTTTAGATTTTTAGAGATATTTATTGTTCGTAATGTAAATCCTGAATCATGGCAAAATTTACAACACTTCATATAATTCCATCGCTAACTAAATCGTCCAAAATGCTGAAATTCAGATATGCTATTTCACTTGGCAATTGAGATTTGTCAGCATCAGACGCAACGTAGTGAATATTGAATTGCATCTAGGAAATGATTTTGAAAAATGTTAAGTGCTCATTTCATTTCCTTCACTTGTGTGAAAAAAATTAAATTCTCTCGATTTTAATGCGAATAGCGGTGAAATGAGGATTGCACCTTTCATAGTTTCTCCATACTCATAGTTTCTCTATAGTACTATAGTTTCTTTCATCTCTGTAGTTAAAAATTGAAAAGGAGGAAAGTACCAACAAAATTAGTAATTTCACTCTGAAAACATTACGGAAACGAGCCTCATCATCAATTGTATGAAGTTCATAGTATTACTAATAGTTCTTAAGAATGAAATCACTAACAAAATTTGATTACAAACTTGATCATTTTTTGTTTCATAATGTCGATCATACTTTATATTTTACAGTACTGGTGAAGGGCTGGTATTCGAACTTTTTACTTTTTGAGTAAAATTTTATCACTAGCGTTCTTTCTTTTTATATTCCTACACTCTTAGTGAGCTGGCGATTTAAGCAAAATGACATAAGGAAATAATAGCTCGAAAATATTATTTTGGCACGCTGGCATTCAAATTCTTTGGTTGTTGTGCTACGAGTAAGTGGTGTCTTGTGAGTGATGAGTCAGTTCGTTTCAAAGCCATGTCAGCCTTTGAGACCAACCAACACCTGTGGTGGTAGCAGCCATAGCCGTAGCTGCTTTTCTTTAGTGTCGTGTACACAGTGAGCGCATAATTTATTCCTGTGTTTTTTCTTAGTACCTTTAGCTTTTACTTTACCTAGTAACCTTATTTGCACTGAATATTTAACAGCGTTGCTCCTTTCAAAACACCTTTTTGATGAGTGAAATTTTCTCCATTCTGCAGACACCTCCAAATACGCGTAGAAGTCGGTCATTAACATCACTGATAATATTTGATGCTAGTGCTTCTAAAATCGTTTCCACTCATCTAGTGGTCTGGCCACGGATGCTTCTCAACCGGACGCGTTCCTGAGATAAGGATGACCTTCACGAACTCGAAAACAGAACCATTTCTGGAAGTAGCGGCACAGTGAAATGGCAGGTGGACGCACGCAAGTCTCGGACCTGAGCACGGTAGAGAAAACAATGTAGGGTCATTTCTATGGGAGAAAATACACCTCCTCTTGTTCGGCTAGCCACTAGGAAGGCTTACCTTCAAACAAACTTCATGAAGTCACCAAACGCCATGTCGTTAGGCCAATAGTGGAGCCAGATTTGGGGGTAGCAGTGCTACCAGATGCAATATGAGCGCTACTGCTGATTCGTTGCCGTGACGTCAGCAAAACCACATCGTCAACGAAAAAACGACTGGTTTGAGCCTACCTTGTTTCCTCTACGGTGGACCTGAGCCCGTTACCATTCCGGCTGAGCAGCGCGGGTCACTGCGTGAACTTTGCTCTGCTCTCCCTGTGACGACACTCTCAGCTCTCATCGCTCGAATTAATGAGGATAAAAAGAGAGCTTCCGCTCTTTGTGTTGCCGGACGAACGCCCCTCTGTGTAATTAAGAGTAAAAGCGGTGGGTGCGATGCTCCGCTCGGAACCTCATTAAAAGGACGGACGTCCGTCCCTGATGCCGCCGGCCTCTTGTAGCTTTGCTTGCCCGTGCTTCTCTAGGCCAAGGATCGTGTGTTTACCTCGACCATCTCCGTGTTGGAGCTTGATAGTTTTCTCAAGGCATTAGGGTCTCCACTTTTGATTTGGTCATGTTTTGTAGCGCCTTGATCTGAAGTCGCTTTGTGTTTGATGCTCATTTTGTATTCCCAGTGTCGAGGTCTGCTGAAATATTCTATCGACAGTAACACCTATTTTTTAGCATTGTTATTTTTGGTCTTTTTTTCGAGGTACAACGAGTTATGTTCGTGTTTTATTCATAGCTCACTTTTAACACTCTATATTCAACCTTGAGGTTGTTCATGGTTGGTAAATTTACTTCTTCTTGCTATTTATTGAATAACTAGTCTACTTTTTAGTAACTAGTGATAGTTGTTGCTGGAGTTTCGATTCCAACTAGTGGGAATGTTTACATTAAGGTTTCGCGGGTGCAGTGTTAAGGCCTGGCCTGCCTAGTCGTGTAGTCTTTTGAATAGTAAAACATGATTGTTTTATCGGGTTTCGTTCAATGAGGTTCAACACCATGTTAAGTTGTTGCGTTAAGCCTTGTTCACACTGGTATACATTTTGTCGCAGCCTCACGTGTATACGCCTCATGTGGTACCTCACAAGAGCCATGAGTGTTTACACTAGATATTGAGCGCACGCACTAGATATTTTCACTAGACTAGACATTACACTAGACATTTTCGTTCAATGAGGGTTAGCACAACGTCAAGTTCTTGGGTTGGTTTCTGCAACTTAGTGACTCTGTACAGAAACCTGGGTGCTGTACAGGAATCAGGATATATCTGTGTGCTGTGAGACAGCACTCTGTTTTACAATATAACCTATTTATCTTTTTTAAAACGTAGATCCGAGAAACAAGTCTCGTGTAATTCTTACAAGAGCATTTTATGAGCACCTTCAAACAGGAGCATTGATTAAACTTGCACTGCATCAAACATGGGAAGACACGCAAAATTTGTAGCCAAAAATGGAGAAATTGATGGAATATCTTATTTTTGACTAAACTGCTTTACGTCCGATAACACGTGTAGTAATTTGTTACAACAAAAATCTTGGCGCTTTCATGCCTTTCGTGAGTGAACGTAGAAAGCATAGAACGTATAAAAGTAAATACTTTGAAAGCATACTCATTTGATACTTATTCTAAGGCATACTCGTGAGATACTTTTTCTAAAGCATACTCTTATGTTACTTATTCTGAAGCCTACTCTTTTGATACTTATTTCAAAGCATGCTCATTCGATACTGATTCTAAAGCATGCTCATTCGATACTTATTCTAGAAAAGAAATGCAATCATCTGGTAAAGTGATGCGTTGGCACGGCCGGCATGACGCGCACTACTCGTGCGCTGCACAGGTGGCGGACCACAACGCTGGTGGCAGCGGCGTGTTCCAACAGGCGGGCCGCGCTGAGCTGTTATGATAGGCGTGCACCTACCGTACTGTGTGCGTTTACTGGTAAACTTTCGGTAGAAGAGTCTGGGAAAACAAAAGGAAACATGTGAAAATTAAGAGTCGTAGATCTCTAGCCGCCTGCTCCAACAGCCTTAAATGCCTTACAAGTTCTGAACACTTTATACTCTTAACCGCAATTGGTTAAACTGAAGTTCAATATTAAACTTAAATTTGAAGTCAATTGTAGCAAGTAATTTTGAAAAAAAGGAAGCATTAACTGGATCATGCCTTCATTTAGCTTTAGTTATTAATGGAAATTGAGTTAGTGACTGCTGGTCGGTCGGTAGCATTATGAAAATCTCCTCCGTGGCCATCGGTGGCGCACGTTGGGGTCAAAGTGTTGAATTGAGGTGTCATTGAATCCAGGTGTCAAGTTCTTGAATTGAGGTTGAACTTGACGTTTTAGCGTGACGGATTTTCTTCGAATCGTTCCCGTACCTCAAGAGACTAAGTGTGTAACAAGAAATCCGTTTGTATAAAAAACAAGACGCTTCATAGTTCTCTCGTTACCGTGGCCTTGATGTTGACCGCACAATACTTGGAGAGTACCCAGGTAGTCTTAGCGTTTGTGCGAAAACTGTTGCTTTGCTAGCAACATGTACTGGGAATAATTCGTTAATTTTGTTGACATGTTTGTCGCGGCAGATTAATCATGCATTAATTGATGCTACTTATGGATGAGGTTCAAGTACGACGCCTGTACTGGATCTCTCGATCCATGTAGAAAAAGGAACGTTCGCAGTTAATAGCTCTAGTTCATCTAATTACATCATTCCAGAGGTGATGTACTACCATATTAGCGTTCTATTGTTACCATGTTTCCAGTGTTATATCAATTGATGGTGAATCTAGTGTAACATTTACATAACTTCACAGCCCTCTGTTTGCAAGGTCTGTAAAAAACATGAGCACTTCGTTCCGATAAGAAATAGATACAAAATAAAATCACTCTACAAGATTTGATTGATGAAATATTGCTTTGACCACTGCCCAGCATAAGCGTTTGTTAGAATTTCGCTTTTTTGTAAAGAAAACGTTGAAGCTGATGCTACAGAATTCTCTGAAAAATTTTGAGTTCTATTTTACGTTAACGCATTAGTGTTTGAGGTTTTGCACTGGCCGTCGATTACTCATTTGAGACTTTTAATTCCTCTCGGGGGATACAACTATCGTTTATAGGAAGATTTATATTTATACATTTATTTATATATATTATATGTATTTATAGGAAGATTAAATATCCCGAGATGAAGGTTAATTAGGCAGACCTTGCTTTAGTTGAATAAAATAGAATAAAATCAGATTTCTTAAAATATGAACTAAGGTTATTCTTGTTTTGTTACGAACTTAATTTTTTAGGTTCACTGGTGTCTCTTTTCGACACCTATTACTTCCTTCTTCAGCTTTCATCGCGTTTGATGAACACAAATAATAGATTGATGAACCCAATTAATAGATTCCCTGTTCGTTCAGTTCCATATTTAGCGGCGCCTTACTCCATCCTCTTTTCATTGAACTGACTTCAATGATCTAATAGACCGATTCTTGAAGGAAAAATTCGTTCTTGGTTACCCTGGGGGATGTCTAAATTTGCGGTTAATAAAAATTAGACTTGATTGAAGTTATAATGAGAATTTGTTTTGAACTTAATTGTTTAGCTAGATATGCTCTAGATATGCCTGTTCTTTTCAGTAAAATTTTTTCAGTAAAAAGTCAGCCTTAATATGTTCAGTCAACTTTTGTATGTTTGTGTGTATTTTGAATTGGAATTTTTTGACCACATGCGCCCTCAGTGTCAGTGGGATATTTCTTGTAAATTGGGTGGATTTATAAGGTTCTTTGTAGTGTGGTGTCCAGATTTCATGTGCATTAATCAGCTAGTTGGTATGCGTAAGGAATTACCTCATCTGTTGCAGAATTCACATTTGTATCGAATTGTTTTTTCTGTCGTGTTTAAAGAGTTGTGGTTTTCCATTGTCTCCATTTAAATCGACCGATGTATCGAGATTTTAAATTTTTGTACTATCTTTTTTATTTATTCTTAATGCATCGAATTAACTTTGAGCCAAATTTTAGTCCGAAGACCAAAGGAATTCAGATGGTTCGAGACAACCCGCAGCACAAAAGTTACCTTGTGTGTGTATTTCTTCAATACAAATATTAAACTAACCAATAATCTATAATCTAATCCACTTTTGTCAACACGTATTGCATTCTTCGTCAACTTTTAACTTGTTTTAGAAGCATCTGTCCACCTTTTTCTCTGCGTATAACACAAGCGTATACTAACACACTTGTGCTTGATTATTATACAATACTTGTGTAATACCCTCTTCCATAATCTTCCAATCGAACGTCCAGCTTATTTCTACATTTCTAAGCTCATCAATTTG
This sequence comes from Platorchestia sp. MABIK, assembly GCA_014220935.1. Classification (NCBI taxonomy): domain Eukaryota; kingdom Metazoa; phylum Arthropoda; class Malacostraca; order Amphipoda; family Talitridae; genus Platorchestia; species Platorchestia sp. MABIK. Next base: position 126,870 of record JACJUY010001374.1, on the reverse strand, counting down.
ACACAAAAAACACCGTCATTTTTTTCTCAAAGCCTAGGGATGTTTCGTTCAATATTTGCTGGCTGATCATCTTGCCCGTAATTGATCTTCTTCCGGTGACTGTGTAATCGGATAAGCGTCGCAGTCTGATCACCTCTCGAGAGCCGTCGTGACAGCGCGCTCCGTGTCCCTGCCTAGCTACTCGACAGACAGATGCTTGCATGGACAGACAAGCAGACGGAGGAAGACATTCGCAGTGGATTGAGAGCGCTTGGACAGAGATGGATGAGCTTTTGCCAAAACCGAACGCGTCGTTGAAGCGTGGAGGTATACGTGATACGCCGCTGATTCTCTCCCGTCCATCTTTGCTTCCAGCTCGGATTCTGCACCTTTCCATGTATGCCTTTGAACTCTATTCTGGTAACTCATCTCATCGAAGTTAGATTTTAACGAGAGTTTTTACTATAAAATGATGCTTGAAGCTTTCGGAAATTTTAAGTGTAAATGTACCATTTTTTCCTCTAACGCACCGACACTTTGTTCATAAGCCACACCTACAACGCGACTTTGGTGACTCTTCTCATGGTGCATTGACCCTCATGGTTTCCACCTGCCGGCAGTTGGTCGTGGCTGTGTGTTCTCAACCTTTATATCTCTTTAAAGTTAAGCTTAATGTGTTGATTTAGGTATAAATCGTGGCAGTAAACTCTATATCAGTCGTTTTGCTGGCATTTGTGTGGGCCGTTAACATTCACTCGACGCTCTGAATTAACAATTAGAAGTGGAAGTAGTTTTAGTAAGGGAAACTTCCAGACAACCACACTGATCGAGGTGCGATATCTTATACCTCAATGGCCTCAATCTGGTGGGGAGTGATCCTTAGCTTATTATACAGGAATTATCGCTGGCTTCAATCAAGATGGTGTTCTGATATTGAAAGAAATATAATACCTTGATATATTATAAGGAGTAATGTCTTCAAAGTCTCTCTGGTAGCTTCTTGCACCGGAATCAGAATTGCTTGAGTCAGAAAAGTTTGTTATGGGGTTCGTTCTTTATCCTCTTCCCCATTCTTTATCTCTCGTATCGAGAAGTTGAGAGGTTAATAAAAGGTTCACCTCACCTATCATGGGGCCAATTGACGTTTACTTCTTACTAAATCTTCGTATTTTCGTATCATAGAGTTGCTGTACTGCATTTGTCCGTTAAATCAACAGCAGTCATGAAATTTCGCGTATTTGTGGCGTCACGAAATCTTGAATGTGTGCACCAATAGTCGTCGTCATCCAAGTTGTGGTTACATCCTGCAGTTGATTATTGATGTTTTGTCCATTTTTTTCCTCCGAGCAATAAATTATTTCGTTCGAAATCTAGTGCGAGTATCTGGTTTTCTGCCCGCTCTCACGTACGTTCGATTATTGAACACTCGAATGTGCTTTGCTTGCATTCAATTTTCATGGGCTTTGCGTAACTTGAATACAGGAGCTTTCCCTTATAAATTCACGTGTTCTTATTACTTAGTAATTTTGGGCTTGGGACTATTGTTTCAGAAGTAGAATAAGAGTTTACCTCTGATTTACTGTAGGAAATCGTTTTGGAATAATTTAAATCGTATATTTTTGCAGGCACGGGTTTAGAATAATGAGTCGCTTTTTAAACGTACAGCATTGCAAGGCTAAATTAAAAAATAGGGAAAATGTTATCAACTATCGTATTCTGTCCGCATCTTTGTTGCTGAGAGTATTTTCAAAGTTAAGTTTGAGCTCAATTTTTTTGAACATATTTTTCAATTTCAAATGCACAAGGGCGAATATCCAGCCTTCGTTTCGCCAATTTAAAATAATTCCTTCGATAATTGCCTACGTATACGGAGGGCGATTTGAAAGTTCCATCACTAGTTTAACATTCAGTCGTCCCATACCGAGTCTTTTGTCCGTTGAGCTTGCGAAGGGACTTTCACATGCGCCATGTACAGCTGTCGTTCCGTTCAAATAAACACATTGGAAATGTAATGCTGTGGCTGAGCTCGCTTAGCGCCCTTCTAGTGGCGTGGCATTTTATTTATGTGCTCGGGAGACGAGCTCGGCGGCCTCTCGCTCTCCCGTCCTGATCGGGTCTCTGGCGCTCGACGCGGTGAGGTCACGGCGGTCACAGCTGAAACAAGTTCCTGACGGTGTCATGAGAATATTCCTCCTCTTGCGATTATTGGCTTCTTGCTATTTAGCTGTGCAGGAGTATTTAATGGCTGTCGGTCACAGCCGAAGCAAGTTCTTGACGGTGTCATGAGAATATTCTTTTGATTAGTTATGCCAGAGAATTTAATGGCAGTCTGTCACAGCCGAAACAAGTTCTAGACGGTGTCATGAGAATATTCCTCCTCTTGCAATTATTGGCGTCAGTATTGCTTAGTTATGCTAGCTAGTTCAATGGCGGATGATAACAGCCGAAACAAATTATTTTCGTTAGTTGGGTCGTGAAAACATTCCTGCTCTTCCGATGATTTTGCTTCAGTATTTTATTTAGCTATGCAGGAGTATTTAATGGCTGTCGGTAACAATCGAAAGAAATTCTTGGCGGTGTCGTGAGAATATTTTGTCCTCCTTCAAAGATTCGCTGCGGTATTATTTGGTTGTATTTGAATAGAGTACATAATGGCTGTGACTGAGTACTGGCGTCAATAATGCAGGAGGCAAGTTCTTCGCTGTTTTCAATGATTTTTTTGGAATGTTATTTGGTTCCTCTCTTTAAAGCTCCTTTGTTGTAGTTAGAGACGCCTAAGCCAATTTAAATCATCATGTTTTATAAACTTCTTTCTATGATACTGTTTAACTGGGCCAGGTGTTGAGACATTTTTTGTACGTAGATATTCCCTCAATTCCATTCTAAATGGTGTTTTCTTTCTTCCTCTCTTGGGAACACCGTTGTGGATAGAGAGGCTTAAATTAGCTTGTATTATAATCCAATCTCCGTCCATAACTCTTCCGCTGCAATTATTCGATTCCGCAATGGAGATCTGTAGGCGACTGCAAGGTAGTTGCTATGCGGATTTTTGGCTCTGATTTCCTCAGAGCTTTGCTGGTGTAGAGATCGCTTGTATCACACTGGAACATTGGTTAAATGGTTAATGTATTGATGAGGTTCCGTCATTATTAACAAAAATCCTGTAACGTATCTCCAACTAATATCAGCGAGACGGGCGCTGATCGAGTGCCGTATGAAAGCGCTGTCGCGGGCTCAGCTCGCTTCCTTGCTCATGATCATCTTTCTCAACTTACTGTTTCTATGCCCTTTCTGCATATATTCCGCGAACTCCATACTGAATGGTGCCTTCCTCCTTCCTCTCTTTAGATCGCCTTTGTGGCGGATAGGAAGGCTTGAACTAACTAATAATCTAATCCTTGCTCATGAATTTGTCAGTTTATCTGAACTGTTGACAGCCTGCTCTTCTGGCGTCGTCTGGTACTCTTGGTCTTGACTCCCTTTCATGCAATCCTAACTTTCTGCCTGAGAGTACTCGCGTGCTGAGCTGGACACTCCACTTTGAGGACGAGTACTCTTTGACTTCAAATATTTTCGCTGGTTTGCTGGCCTCAATTTCTAGCATCACTTGAGGAATTTACGACACGTTTTTAAACTTAAACTATTCAATTTTTTAGCTGCTCTCACTGCAAGTACTCATTTTTGTTCTCTCATGTTCTTCATCCGAATTAGACACTTGAATTGTCAATGGAAAGGTAGTATCACTTGATCGTAAAATTTTCCCCACTGTGTAGATGACGTGTGTGTTTTTTTCTGGCATTCTTTCTTTTACTTTGAGAGATTGTCCTGAATTGATGCTGATGCCACTTAGACATCTGTATGTGGCATTTACAGTTCTTAATAGCATTCTTGAAACCTTAAGTGCGGCGAATTAAACTAAAGTTCAATATTCAACTCAAATTAGAGTTAATTTTAGAGATCAATTTTGAAAATAGCGAACACTAAATAGATAGCCTCTTCACTTAGTTTTAATTTAGCAGTTATCGATATTGAGTCAATGACTGCTGGGCGGTCAGCAGCATTGACCCAGCGTGACCCGCGTGACCCAGTTGGTCACGTCGCACTTACAGTGTTAACATACTTTGACATCCTCAGAATTCGCCAAAACTCAGGCACAGATTTTTGCAGACGTAACTCTAGGGCATGAACTGGCGAGCAGAGCTCGATACCAAAGCTCGCAGGGGAAGGAAGGACGCGGTTCAATTGACAGCCGGTGGCTATCGCGGGTCATCTTCGGTTGCGCAATACAAGACGTGACTGGTCGGTCGGGTGTGCACTTTCTTGTGACCCTCGACGCAGAGCGGCTCAGGCAGGTTGTACAGATAAAGGCTACTTGTTCCTGTTCACCTGCCCTGCTGGCTGCCTGGCGGAGCAGTGAGCGCCTGTGCTTCTCCTTGCTTCTTTCGTCTGCCTTCGTCCCGTCGAGCTCTCGCTGTCTACGTTCTAGCTTGTTTCAGAACAGTAGTTCTCAACCAGATGTAAATTTACCCCTAGGGGGTGAAAAATTGTATAGTCGTGGCTGAATAATTGAAGTACCTGATATTTTATAAAATAATTCAAATAAATTTAATATCACATGAGAGAGAGAAAGCGAAGAAAGTGTGTGCGTGTTTTGTATGGAGTAGGGGGTAAATGGAGAAATACACAAAGCCGAGGGGGAAAAATTGTAGGAAAGGTTGAGAATGGCTGTTTCAGAAGCATCTGTCCACCTTACTTTTCTCTACGTAAGGAATCGCGTATAACAACACACTTATCCTTGAGCTCGTTATCTACGTTCTAGCTTGTTTTAGAAGCATCTGTCCTTCCTACTTTTTCGCTGCGTAAGCAATTGCGTTTAATAATACACTTGTGCTTGGTTAATACACAATACTCCTGTAATCCAGGCTTTTGCGGCTTGTGGCGGTAGAGCCTACGTTGCTCATGGCTTCAGTTGTCTCGGCATGCATAACTTTCTAGGCCCATACGTGCTCATGGCCTCTTCACGTGGGTTATAGCGGAATCGTGCAGTTGCTTGTTTTTCTAAACATTAACGTCACGTCTCACGGCTTCCCCGGGTCAAGGCTAATTGTGGTACCCGTAAGTGTGTGTGTTTTTTTTGGCCCTGTGTACTGGTTCCTTTCGCTGCACCGGCTGCGAAATCAGTTTTTCTAATAGTCATTCAAGTGTTAATATCAGTTTTTAGCTTGTATCAAATAGCTTGTACCCATTTCCCTGTGGTTTTACTGACTTCATATTTGTTAACGTTGAACTCTACCACTACCCATCTGTTATGCCGAACACTCTTTAAGTACGTGTGTAAATAACACCATGAAATCACTCGGTAATCGTGTTTCATTCGTTGCTTCCCAATTATTCGTCATGCTGGATTGTAGTGCCACAGAGCTTCTGATGTGCACTGCAGTGCTGCTGACGAGCGTGCTGCACTGCGGTGCTGCGGCCGCTGCAGATTAACCTTTCCTGGTTTAGTGCGGCGCGTCTACGCCTCGCCAGCTTTTATGAGACGCGCAGCAGCGGGAGTTGTGCTGCTGCCAGCGTGGCTTGTGTGACTGTCCTGCGGGCCGTGAGCCAGTCTGCCATGTGCTCTGTTCAGCCTGCACCATTTTGATGATCGAGGCACACCACCCCTCAGGGGGATGCAACTATTGTATCTATGGGAATTAGCGCTCCCAGGAGGACAATGGGGGGGCCGAGCTGAGAGTTAGGTAGGCCTTCTTTTTGTTTAAATGAAAATTTTGTTTTGTTTTGTTAAGGACCACCTTTTTCGGTTCACTGCTATCCTGTTTTTCAGCACCTGCTACTTTCTTCTTCAACTTTTATCTTGTTTCATGAACTTCTTTCCCAACTTACTGTTTCTATGCCCCTTCTGCATATATTCCGCATTCCCTAATACTCATAATAAATGGTGCCTTCCTCCTTCCTCTCTTCGATACGCTCTTTTTTTTAGCGGTTAGGGAGGCTTAAACTAACTTATAATCTACTCCATTCTCCCCTCAGGGGGATACAACTGTTGTATCTATGGGAATTAGCGCTCCCAGGGGGACTGTGTGAGGGCCCGAGCTAAGGGTTAGGTAGGCTTCCTTTTTGTTGGAATAGAATAGGTTTTTGTTCTGTTACGGACCATCTTTTTTCGGTTCACTGCTGTCCTGTTTTTTCAACACCTACTACTTTTTTCTTGAACTTTGATCTTGTTTCATAAACTTCTTTCTCATCTTACTGTTTCTATGCCCTTTCTGCGTGGATTCCACGTTCCCTAAACTCCATGCTAAATGGTGCCTTCCTCCTTCCTCTCTTTGGATCGCCTTTGTAGCGGATAGGGAGGCTTAAACTAACTAATAATCTAATCTAATCTACTCCATTCGTATATGTAACATATTACGGCAGATCATTCCATGATAATATTACGTATTATCGAGTCGTCAGTATTAATTATAACACATTGGAAGATTTTTGGTCTCATTTCCCCTTCCGGAAGATACAATTGTGCAAACGGGAATTAGCGTTCCTAGGGGAAAATGTGAGGTTTCAAGCTGAGAGTTGAGTAGGCTGGAATAATTTTTTTGCTGAAATAGATATTTATAGTTTGGTTAGGATCATCTATTTTTTAGTGGTGTCCTATTTTTCAGCACCTCAAACTATTTTCATCACCTTCTATCTTGCATCATAGCCTGCCTTCTTAACATTCTGTTTCTATGCGTAGGGGATCTTGTGTAAGAGCACATATTGTGGATAGATTCCGCGTCCCGTTCAAGTCCTTACTGAATGTTGCCTTCATCTTTTTTAAAATCACTTTGGAGCGCCGTTGTTGCGGTCAGGGATTTTTGAACTTGCTTTTCCTACGCGCTGGGAATTTTGTGTTGGAACTCACTTTCTCGTGATCTCTTTTCTTCCGCTCTCTTGAGATTGCCTTTTGTAATCAAATATATTTAATATCAATAAAAATAATACTAATTATAGTGATAATAGTCTTGATGCTAAATGCGAGTACACTTGAATGTTTTTATGGCATTTGAAAATAATGTTGTTTTTAGCCCAATTACATATGGTACGTGTTCATAAACAATGAATAATTTTTGAACATTGACGCTATTCCACGGAACTGTGCCAAGTTACGTGTGAAGGGAGAGTGACTGGAAGTGAGTCACTACACTGACGTAACTGCTCAAGCATTTTTGCTCCTTTTGAGTGAAAGAATCTACTGATCCGATCCTTCGCTGCCCGACCTGCGGGTAACCTCTGCCGTGCGACAGCGCGCTTGCTTTCAGGGGGGCGACCTCCATGGTAATTTAGTTTGACTGTGGCAGGTGAAATTGAAGTTTAATTTTCAAATTTTAGGTCAATCGTTGTATGCAATGCTGAGAATACTAAACTTTTCCTGTATCACGCTTTCATTTAGTTTTGATTAGGAATTTGTAAAAATTGAGTTTGTGACTACTGGTTGGGCAGCAGCATAATAAAAACTCCCTCATTGATCAAATATGGCTTAGGTCGCAGGCAAAGTGTTTAGAAAATTTCTTACAGGAATGCTGCCATTAGCTGTTACTTGCCGAGGTGGTGAGTTTATTTTCGAATATTTTATTTTCAGCTTCATCTGAACAGATTTCTCTTTTTGTAAATTGCTATTTTAGGTCGTATGTTCCTAACTACTCTACAGTGAAATTCACAAACAACTACCCTAAATTCAGGGGTTCCCTTTCCCATTATTCATGCTCCTCTCGACTTGTGCATGTCCTCAGAAATTGTGAAAGATGTGGTGAGTGAAATTGATCGCACAATGTCAGGCCAAAAAAATGAGTTAATTTGTAATATGGGTGTACTATTAAAAATTATAATCGATAACTGACTACAATATAGCAGTCGGAAATGAAGAATACCTCTTGATTTAGACAATCTTTTTGCGCTACGTGATTTTTACAGTGCTATTTACAATTAGTGTTTCGCAAACATTATGTATCGGACGTCTGCTGCATTGTACCTCGAAAAGCAATAGATCATCATTGCCCAAACAAATCTTAAACGCACTCATCAACCGCTACACTTTAGTTGATTCTTACGCTACTCGTGCAAGGGACCTCGAATACCTCACATACCTTCCTAATCATGTACCACATTTCGAAAGTTGGTGCCCACTAAGCCCGTTTACGTGCGAGACACGGGTTGTAATTTGAGGGGAACATTGAGTACGTGTTCGGGTTGTTTTAATGCTCCCGGGATGTCCGCATTCGCTCTCGAGTCAACTCGCTGAACACGATGTTTACTGCTGCCGTCCTATGCACGTCACATGCAGCAGGGCACAGGATGGCCGGCTTTCCTTTGCATTTGGCAGCATCATGATGGGGCTCAGGGCGAGCATTTTATCGCTCACTTGAGAGCATTAAGACGCGTGTTTTACGATGGTGTGTGGAGCAGCACTTTCATGCCGACCAAACTCTATAGCACCTAAATGTTGCGATGCTGCCGGCACATCCTTGCTTCTTTCTCTTTTCATCGCTGCCATCTGACTCTGACGTGCACGCACGCTCGGGCGTGTTGAACGCCGTTTCGCGAATGTTTACACGCTTTTATGCATCTTCTGAAACGAAGCCGCCGACGTTTTGCACATACACACACAGCTCAACTGCAGTAGTCCGTCTTTGTATACTGTAGGAAGCTATGTGCGTCTCCCCTACTAGATAACGTTGAAGACACAAAAAAGTGCGCTGCATGGGGGAGTCTAAACGTATTTCTTAATTTTTCAAATGTTCACATTGCCTGTGTATCAGGTCTCCCATATGAGACACTGAAATAGTTATGAATATTTTGGGGTTGCTCTGAACTTGACCGTGTTGAGACTTTGGTTTCCTTTTGAGTTTTTTTTGTATCTAGCTGTACACTACCTAATTAAAACTTCAATCCATCGTTATAATTCATAATTCTGATGAGTCGTCCAATGCACTCTGGCCTTGGGAGGTATAGGATTGGTTTAGCTAAGTAAAGTGTATTTTTTTATGTTACTGGGACTGGCGCTCTTGGAGGGATATTGTTAGATTACTTCACTCATTGGCTTTCGGGACTAAATCTTTCGTGTCCACTTCGCTTCTTTTCGTTTTCTAGCCTTCTTCGCTCTTTCTCCCTATGTCTTTTTTCACCATTATCTGAACATGCTGTTTTTGTACGCCGGGTATCTTGTGTAGGAACATACTTTTTTAGTCCATAAAAATTTACCTTTTCACTTTACTCTGTGAATACCTCTTGCAATAGAAACGGAACTTTGAACTATCAACTAAACTATTTGCGCATGGATTCCCCCTTCCGCACCGTCCATCAAGTGTTCGTTTTCTACGTCCTCTTGAGATCGCCGTTGTTACGGCTATCGAAACTCAAAATAACTAATACAAGTAAATAATAATCATCATCATCATCCAATGAACTTGAGAAGATCAGAGGAGCTGATCGCTTTTTCCCCTCGAGCCAATTTAACCTGACGTATTGCACCGCAATAATGAGTCCCCAGTTTTTAATAAGCGTCTCACGTACCTACTGCTCTGAGCCGTTGTAGGTTGTCCACTTGGGTTTCTCAGTGCGTGAGAATCGAGAGTGAAAATTATGTCTTGCCTACGAGTTGCGCTTTCAGCATTACATGTGATCATTTTTACTTAATTATTGAATGTTCTCTAAGATTAATTTGGTTGCTTACGAGTTACGTTTCAAGTACTTGGTGACATTTTTTTGCAATGTTATTGAACGTCCTCTAAAAATTAATGTTACACCCGTAGGCCTTCAACAGCTCTGGAGTTAGTATATATCGATGCATTTTTTTCGTGGAACGTGGACAAACGAAATTTGTTGGTCGTGTTATTTTCTTGAAGAAATTTGTTTACCCTCACTTTATTCATTATCGGATAAACGGCTGGTGGCGGCTGTAAAAAGTTATGTGCAACGCTCACCAGATTGAAGTATCTTTAAAAAAGATGTATTTTAGAAGACAATTAAGAATTTCTTGCAAAGCACAAAGTACTTCTTGCAAACTTGTGTAATATTGTTCGTGCTTCGTAGAGTTTTTATGTTAAATAAAACGCTCTTTGACCTGCTGAGGATCATTTTCCAAGACATTCGGGTGCAGAAGTTCTTGACCTCACCGAAAAAGGAGATGAGCCGACTTAAATTCTCAGTGTTTATAAAGTTCTAGTTCTTGCAGAATTAGCTTAGCTGCAGGCATTGCAAGAGACTGTTCAGTGTTATAATTTGTGTTGTTTTCTGTTTCGGATTTTTGTCTCGAGTGATATGACGGTGTGCCGTGCTACCTACTTGGTAACCATAGATTTTAATAAATGTTCAGTTCAATGTTTTCTTTGATGCGATTATTGTCAATTCTTACTTGAATCAAAAAGATATCGAACCCTTTTCCATCATATTTTATTGGGGATTTTTAGATTTTAAGAGATTTTGAGTCGAATTTAATTCTTGCAGCTGTTTTTTGTGTTGGAAGACAACGTTTTTGTTTCATAGCCTACAAAGCCATGGATATATATAAGTGGTTTGCTTTTTGCATATTCGAATTATGAATAAAAGTGCCAAGATAAACGTCTTGAAACTCATTATTTATTTAGGAAAGTCAATGAATAAAAAATTATAGAACGTTTCGACCTCCAGGGTCATTATCAACCTGAAAACAAGAAGAAAAAACTAGTCAAGACTTGAATTTACATCAATCATGAAACGAGAAAGCAAAAAGAAAAAAGAAAAAAGCCATTGTATGGCAATAAAAAAACATTTTTCATTGAGCTATCGAGCAATTCATCTATTTTTTGCCCACTCAATTAGGAATATCGCAGGCAACATTTTCTATTCGAAAAATCTTATTTTTCCCGATGTGTTGAATCGTCTTTGAGGAACCTCTTAAAATATCATAGCTTCGGTTGAGGTTCGTCGTTGAACATTTCTTTCAAAATTGTTGCACTGTGTACACCAATAGTCAATTACTTAATTTCATTTGCTATGGAGTTATTGAAAAGAAATCATTATGCAAAAATTTCTGATTGTCTTCCTAGTAAGCCGTCGATAACGACCCTCGCGTAGTTCACCAAAAACATGATTTCATCTTCGCTTTTTATACCACTTTGCTTGTCAAGTTAATTTATTTTCTAGTAAGTTTGATGTTTCGTTGTTCTGTGATCACCAGACCGTTTATATTTTTTGGATCGGCAATTTGAGTAATGTTGATTTTTTTTACAGGTACGTCATTGGTGGGAGTGAGCTGGGGGGTGGTGCTCTGCGCTGGTGAGTCTCATAGTCGGTCCTCTGCACATTTCAGCCCTCGTTTATTGCTCCTAGAGTTTCCACATCTCAAGTTTTATAGATCAGGTAAAACCAAGTTCTTCACAGATCTTGGCTTTACAGATTTTAGCTAAACAGATCTTGGGTTTTACAGAACTTGGGTTTTACAGATTTTGGGTTTTACAGAACTTGGGTTTTACAGAGCTCGGGTTTTACAGAGCTTGGGTTTTACAGAGCTTGGGTTTTACAGAGCTTGGGTTTTACAGAGCTTGGATTTTACAGAGCTTGGGTTTTACAGAGCTTGGGTTTTACAGAGCTTGGGTTTTACAGAGCTTGGGTTTTACAGAGCTTGGGTTTTACAGAGCTTGGGTTTTACAGAGCTTGGGTTTTACAGAGCTTGGGTTTTATGAATCTTTGGTCACAGGAGGAAAATATGAGGTCCCAAGCTGAAAGTTAGGTAGGCCCTCTTTATGATGCAATAAAACGTTTTTTTTTTTGTCTTGTCAAGGATCTTTCGTTCGGTTCACTGCTGTACACCTACTACTTTTTTCTTAAACTTGTATCTTGTTTCATAAACTTTTTCCTCATCTAACTGTTTCTGTACACCTTGTGCATGGATTCTGCGTTTCCTCAAGTCCATACTAAATGGTGCCTTCCTCCCTTCGTGCTGCCTATGTTGCGTTTAGGAAGGCCTAACTAACTTATCTAATACTGCAGTACTGCGCATTTTTTTCACTTCATTCAACCAGTGAGCGCCTGAACCATCATAGACGGGGGAGTAAAGGTCTCACGCTTTTTTACGTTTGCATTGATATATAGAACATTTATTAAAAATGTTAATGAAATAGGCGTTAGTTTGTTTTGTTTTCCATTTGTGTGGCATTAGGTATCTTTCCTACGAGAGTGAAGTCATTCTGAATTTCAGTGATGGTAGCTCACGACCGCTCGCTCAACTTTCACCGGTATCTAATTAGGCATGTTTTGGAATTTTCTTCAGGTCAGCATACTACTTTCTGGTAATGTTTATTTCAGTGAATTATGGAAAAAACATTTTATTAATAAATTTTCCACGGAACAAAGGAAAAACGCTTGGTTTGAAGTTTGCCTTATCAGCTTCGAATAATACTGAATCAAACAAATTTTCACTAAGAGTTAAACAAGGCCAGGCTGTATATTTTCTTTTGGAGTACGGCGCCCGTTGTGCGTTTTCTGTTCTTCACTTTCGATGCATTCAATATTGATATTATTCTCGAGATTAAAATTAGTGGCGGCCTTTGAGTTTCTTCGTACTTCTTTGGCAAGGTCTGTTTAGTGGTCCTCTGTGTCCAACACTTGGTATAGAAATTATGAATAAAAGTGCTAAGATTTGGGTCATATGAGAAACTTTCGCGGATAGATTTTATGAGGGCTTGGTATTTTCACAAGTGTGGTTGTGTGACTGAATAAAGAATTTTTTCTAGAACCGGTATTATGAGTCTGAAAGAATTTTTCTGAAACTATTAGGTAATTTATCGATCAAGAACGCTAGTTTCTTTGCATAAAAAATTCGGGACTATTTTATCAGCTTACAATCATGATGTGAAAGCTGTCGTATTTACATGCATGTGTTAGAGTTTTCTTGTGGAGGACGTTGCAGAGAGTAACCAGCTACGGAGTCGTGTTGGATTTATTTTGAACATGGAAAGATAAAAGCCTGAGCATGAGAAGATGAGGAAGCTCATGTGACGACGAGAATTCCATCTCGGCTGAAGAAGTGAAGTGCGGCGATGATTCAGAGGCAAAACAGGTAAACTGGGCAGACCGAGCGGGGGCTTCCACTATTTATCTCCATAAAATTTTTTTTTCTGTTCTCAGAAGTCGAGATATGCAGCAAGTTGGTGACACTTGATATCTTCTTTAGTGTGTCGTAACATCGGTTATCCGAGGTTTCATTGACGGCTATATTCCCCGTAAAAAGACGGTTTAATTGGGTTCATAAGTTCGCTTTTATTTTGTACATAGAAGTGCGACAGAGCGAACAGAAGACGTAAGTTGAGATCTCCTGAAGGGCTAGGAAAAGTTCCAGGTGTGTGCAAGGGGGTGGGAGGGAGAGTGAACCGTAAATGGGGAGAATGGGTTTGCAAGCGGAAAGAGGTATGAGACATTGATAGAAAGAAAGGGTTGTGCGTGCAGAGAGGTACATTGAAATAGGAGTTTACCAAGTTCCAAGAGAGAGTATGTGTTGAGAATAAAAGAGAGGTGGTACTGCTGGTGTGAGGCGGTATGAGATTTAAATTCGGGGGATGGAGGAGAGAGTAGGAGAGGAGGGATGGAGGAGGGAGGAGGAGGGATGGAGGAGGGAGTAGGAGAGGAGGGATGGAGGAGGGAGTAGGAGAGGAGGGATGGAGGAGGGAGTAGGAGAGGAGGGATGGAGGAGAATGGAAGGATGGAGGAGGGAGTAGGATAGGAGGGATGGCGGAGGGAGTAGGATAGGAGGGTCTGAACTTCTCACGAGGTGGCAAGGTCAAACCCCGGTGCTTGCTTGCTTGCCGCCGTGGTCTGGTGTGCCTCAAGGTGGAGAGGTTGCCTGGCTCACACTCCGGCTATTATCAAGGAAAAATTTCCTCCTTACGGGCCCTACAATTCTTCAGCAGTGGCCACTTCCTCGTATCGCTACTGCAAGCATTTTTTACTCCAACGTAAATAGTTATCCTGAAAAAATTTCATCGTGATTGCTTGATGAGGGGACGTAGTGAGTCTTAGAACTAGTGATTTGTAAATCATTTCGATGATTTTAAAACTTGTGTTAATACCTCGTGTGGTTGATCGAGCAGGTACTGAACGATTCCATTCGATTCCGAAAGCCTATATCTAATTTAATTTGAACATTTTAGACACAAACCTGACATCGATTTCTGGATCCTGCGATGCACTGTCAGACTAATGGCGTTCTTGCATGTATCAAATTGCTGTTAAGTGCTCCCAAATCTGGCAAGTATCAGACTCGGCTGGAGTCGCCCAGTTGATTTGAGTGCTCTCTGACTGACGTTTGATTATTCTTGAAATGATTAATTTGCTTACGTCATTTTCTTAGCTTTTGAGTTTTATTCTGGTGCAAGAGCAACCTTTTCTGCAGTAGTATATTGCTTCTTAGTGCATTGTCGTGTGTCGCTTTAAACTTCATACTTATTCACCACACGTTGGTCTACTTTTTTACTTGGGAAGTAAATTTCAGTATGGTAAATAGCATGTACTGTACATTGCTCCGCTAATTATGTATGTTCGATTGGGTGTATGTGTGTGCTTTAAATAAAGAGGGATTATTAATCAGCACCGACATTTAACATACTGGAAAATGATGCTGTTATCAATGGTACTTCATGGCAGTGAGCAATTTGAATCCATCCACATTCTTTCTGTGTGTCGTGGCCCAGCTGTTGAATTTGCGCAGTATTTCAGGTTAGAATTATTATTATTTTGTTTCCCTGAAACATTTCACATTCGTCCCGCTAAAAATCTGTTGATTATATCAATATCTGCTACACTTGCGCCAGCATGCAGGCATTCACTGAAGGTTCATCGCACGTCTAGCGCCTGAATATCAACATCTTGCATACCGACTGTTTATGGAAGTCTCGTGTGAAAAAGTAGTAAACTTGGCAGATAATTATAGAACACTAGTTATAGCTTGGGTCTGGAATCACTCGTGGCTTTGCTATGCGTCTGAAAGGATTTCTTTTTGTAATTCACTTCCTTTCCAATGATTCTTGATGAATATCACATTTCAAATGATAGAATGATATTGCACTCGATGGAAAGCGCTATGATTTTCAATGCTGTTGATTGGAAATTCTTCGTAGCGCAGGAATTTTTTACACACTAAGGTATCATATTCGCGTTTTCCATTTTCCAAGTAACTGTCAGTGGCAATCTCAAGACAGAAATAAACTGAGTTGTCAAAATATGCATCAGATGCGAATGTATTCTTCGATTAAGTCTTGCCAGAGAAGATATTTTTTGAGCATGTCTTAATAACCTTCCATTTTTCGTTGTATGAACAACATTCATGAACAACATTTATGAACACCAGAAAGTCTGCTGTGAAAACAAATTCTAGTCAGCGTACTGTGAGGGAGGGCACTGTAGAAACCTTAGGGCCATTCATCGCTAAATCTGCAGCGCAGGAGGTTGTTTTGAGCTCAGCTGCCAATATTTTGTGGCATTTTCCTTCATCTCTTTCCCTTCCTCGTGAAGAAGAGCGTTCATCGCACACTATTTCTCTAAACATTGAACATGACGAAGCTCTGCTAACCGAGTTTCGTTTATCATCAATTTGAGTAGCTCATTGCTGCTCTTAAATCCCTTTCTCCTACAGGTGTTGAACGCTGTCGATTGATCTGTAAATATATATGTAAAATTATGCGGCCATAAATTAACTATCCTTTTGAAAGTAAGGGAAATGTCTCTGAGTGGCACTGCCCCCTCTAGATCAGAATATTTCTTTTAATTAGCACTCCCAGGGGGAAAATGTGAGGGCCCGAGCTAAAAGTTAGGTTGGCCTTCTTTTTGTTGAAATAAAATCTTTTTTGTTATGTTAAATACCATCTTTTTTTTCGGTTCACTACTGTCCTGTTTTTCAGCACCTACTATTTTCTTCTTCTTCTACTTTGATCTTGTTTCAAAATCTTCTTCCTCAACTTACTGTTTCTATGCCCTTTCTGCATAGATTCCGCGTTCCCTTACCTCCATGCTAAATGGTGCCTTCCTCCTCCCTCTCTTTGGATCCCATTTGTTGCGGATAGGGAGGCTTGAATTAACTAATAATCTAATCTTTGGAAATAAGGAAAATGCCTCCGAGCGGCGTTGCCACCCCTTGCCGACGAATGTTGTAACTCAGTTCGGCTTATTTTTGCTCATGAAACTTTCATACCTGCTTATCCTCGCTTCTGAAGAACGCAGGGTTTGACCTGTAAGTGAAATGAGCGGCCAGGCTTGACATTCTACTCCGCGAGATAACAGTTTCCAGCTTGGGATTCCGATCTGGCAAACTTAAGAGCCACCATTTGTTGTTTGTTACGTAAGCATCTCGGAGACTGACCGTGTTTTGTTGGCAATTTATCTGAACGGGTCAGTTGTTTGCTTTAATCGCAAATTGATGAGGAATTTAAAAACGAGGAAAATTCCAAGGAACCTAATCATATGTACTAGGATTCCTAGTAAATATGATTCAAGCTGTCAGCAATAGTGCTGGTAATTTTGGCAATGGATGAATATACTCGACAGCAGAACAGCACTCTATGAGTGACAGTGCCTGGACAGCAACTGTAGACACACCGATGCATGTACACGAACGTACGAACATCAGTAGAACAGCTGTGCTGCAGCGAGGAAGGACTTAGATGAGCATCGCATGTGGAAAAATATTAATTATAGACCGCCATTGAAAGAGAACCATAATTTGACCAGTCATCGTAGTCTGGAAGTAATTGTAAGAGCTTTACGCAAGGAGAAAATGTAAAACCACTATAGAAATAGCAGAAACCATGGAGCCGTTGTGCAGCAGTTGTAATAGTAGTTGCATTATTAAACTGTTAGAATCAGTAACAAAAAGCAGCTGTGAAGCATTAGAAGCAGCAGAAAAAAATGTGAAAAAAAGCAGGGATGACGAAAAAGTATAGTTTTTGAGCATCAGCAAAGGTAGGTAACCCAGCTGTAGCAGGAACTCAAAAATCCGCTGCTGTTCTGCAGTAGCTGTAGGAGGAACAACAACAGTAATGCTCTGCAGTAGCTGCAGTAGTAACTGTCGTGATCCTCTTCTCTGTCAGCATTTCGTTGTGAATTTTGGATCGTCCGCTGAGATGTTCAATTTAGTTTGCAATTGTCGTGATATATGGAGTACATCACTTTCTTTTATTTTAACAATAAGGCGTGACTTATGTCCTCGCCATAATTTTAATTATTGGTAGCTAAAGCTACGCTGCCACCACCTTTAAATTAAGGAAATAGAATGATTATATTATCAAATTGATTACATTAATAGGTAACGCTTTTCCATGCCTTTTATGTCTTCTCTCAACCTTCTAGAACACAGGTAGTGATACACTTGTAAGCATGATGGAGATTTAATCAATTAAATGCATTACAATCCTGAAGAAAGTTCCGGTTACATAATGGTACTAATACAAGATATCGCTTGCCACATCGAAATAGATCTACATTGATCTACGACCTGAGGACATTGGGTTTAATTAACAATGTGAAGCTAATTAGGACAGGAGAGACTCAACTTAGAGAGAGACGTGAAATGCCAGGATGTCGAGATGTGGAGTGCCAGGGGGTACTAGATGACAGCCAGGCACGCAGGTACCAAGTGCGCAGGTACGTGGAAGCGCCATTGATATTAAGTCGGCTATTAGTATTCAAACACGATGAAAGAGGCCTGTAACACACTTCCGGCTTTGATGGTGTGTCACACTTAACTCCACAACGAGTTTGTTGAATTAATGTTTATAACGCCTGCACCGACACCCAAAGGGTGCGGCTAAAGAGATTGGAACGACACACCTCTTGCTTATGTGGTAATCGCAGCCTCACTGCCTGCCTTCCCTCGGCTGTCGCTGAGTGTACCCAACCCTTCTGCGATCTCGAACGAACGATGTTTTATCAATTTATCAAATCATGCTAACGTACACGGAGATATGCCTAATTGAATCAATAACATGTATATGAGTTCTCACGATGAAATACTTACTAAATATATAAGAAATATTCCTATAAATAGAAGAATCACATCTTAATGATAACTCAAATGGTGGTGGATGGTATCCTCGGGCATTTGTTGGTAGAATACGACGACATAACACGTTCTGTACCATGGCTGAATCGTGGAGGCTTGTTCAGAGTAGAAGAGGCGTACTTTTATCTGTAAGTAACTCGCGATAAAAAATCTCTCCAAATATGATGATAGACGCAGTTCTTCTTGGAGATTCGAAGTGATTACGAGGGCCAGTCGCAACATTCAAAGTAATCCATAGCACAAAAATTTCCGGACGCTGGATATGACGAAATTATATCACAACATAACAACACAGAAGTAACAACAGTAACAGTGCTCTGCAGTAGCTGCAGGAGTAACAACAGCACAAAGATCAGCTACAGCGGCGCTGCGCACCAGCAAAATGGAGTGTGCCGCGGGTGCGGCCGAGTCAACATTCGCTCTGAGAGTTTCTTTTATTGCCGCGTCGCACAGAGTGACCTCGGCCTTATGTCAATACCTGCGGGAGGGCCTTATTGGGCTGCTCGCCCTGCAAGTCTCAGGCAAGAAATGCACACCCAACTTCAAGAAATGACTCACAAACATCTCAGAAATGACTTCAAAACAGCTGAGCCTCCCTTTCCTCTCGCAGTGGGTGTGCGCCACTTGTTTAAGGGATAGAGGATTTGGTGCTCCTTTAAGGAGTCCTCCTTGGGATTCTCTTCCATCGGCTCAGGAGACTGTTACCGGCAGCACCTGATAAGTAGTCTACCGGCTCCAACTTCCATTTATTTCAATTTGCGACTCTGCCTCCTGCTTTAAAATTTAGAACAGTAGGTGAATCCTTGATCATTTTTACCTAACTTTGTCTTGTTGATACCGCATTTTGCCTCACAAAAATGAGAGATAATTGGTTTACTGAAAATCGCCTGCTCTTAAATTTAGCGTGAATTTCAAACTTCCATAGCTCTTTGTTTTTTAAATTAAACCACTCCCTGCGTCAGATCTTTTGTGTGTTGCTAGTTTGCGAAGCAATTATCGCACGAGAAGTATTAAAACACGACAAGAAGGAATCCCAATAAATCGAAATACTGTAAATTTAAATAAAATTTCTTTTTTGAGGCATCAGGTAAATTGTGCGTGAGACCACCTACATGAATCACTCGCATGCTATATTTAGCACGCTGGTCGCGATGTGAGCCGCCGGTGTACACGGAAAGAATTTTAATAATGCTTCTGACTGACCTAGTAGTCACAAACTCAATTTTTATAAATGCCTAGTCAGAGCTAAACGAAAGCTCGAGTCAGTAAATGCTTTCACTTTTCAAAATTGCGTACTACAATCAACTTTAAATCTGAGTTGAATATTGAACTTCAGTTTAACCCATCGCAGTCAATGTGTTAAAAGAACGGAAAAATAAAATACTGAAAAAACGGATCCTTCCATACGTAATATCATGAGACGTTCGATTTGGTTCTTGAGAATATATTCTTTTAGCTCTCATGCAAGGTCAGCTTGCGTATACTCACGATAAGTTTCAACATATTCTCACGTACACGATTGTATGCCAAGCGGAATGTTTTCAACACTGATATTTATGGTCCTTGAACTAAACTCATATTTCTGAGGGTGAAACAACTATTTTATTTATGGGAATTAGAACTCCCAGGGTTAAAATGTGAGGTCCCGTTCAGAGAGTTAGGTAGGCTATTTTTATGTTGAAATAAAATGTTTGTTTTGTTGAGAACAATCTTTTTTGGTTCACCGCTTTCCTGTTTTCAGCACCTACAATTTTTTTCTTGAAATTTTTATTATGATTCACGAACTTCTTTCTAAACTTACTGTTTCTATGCACCTTACTCAATGGTGCCTTCCTCCTTCCTCTCGCTGGAACGCCTTTGTTGCTGTTAGGGAGGCTTAAACTAACATCTAATCTAATGTCGGAGTCATAATTGCCTCGACAAGATATCCGGTCGAACAAACACTCGATCCGATTCGAATCAAGAAAGTTTTGGACTCGAGTAGAGGAGGAATCGACGTGGCTAGCATAGCTATATCTCTGATTGCTTTTGTGTAGGTTCGGGGGAAGTTATTGGAAATCAGTTTTAATCCATCAACGCGTGAACTTTTTTTTACCTAAATTACCGTTATTCGCGACCGCCGTCATTTGGCTGGCACTGGCACCATGTTGTCACCGACTTCAAATAAGGAAGGAACTGCCATTTGACCATGAGCTCCCGAAAGCTCATTAGATTCGAAATACGACAAGCGAGCAAATTTATTGTCCATTTTTCTGGACCTCATCCATTAATAGGTTGATTAACCAATTGTAGTATTTCTCTAACTTCTATTTTTTTTAGTATTTGAAAATAATATTCATAGTTAATTATCTCAGCGTATTTTTTCTATTTTTCATTGACTTCTTTCGTCCGTAAACTCCTCGAAATTTAATTCGGGATAGAAAAATGGCTAAAATCTAACTTTTCATTTTTATTAAACGAGACATGGAAGTCTTCTTTGGATTTCTAAGTTTACAAATGTGCTCTTCAAAGTTTGCGTGTCCGTAAAACAGCGAAGGATTTAAACGAGCAAAATGTTCTCTGAGGTAACCTGGGTTTTTCTTACGTGAACCCTAAGTAAGTCAGCAAGGCGTGTTGGTAGTGTAAGGAGGTCCTACTTATTGCTTCTCAAACTAAACCCAATAATGCTGTAATATAGCATGTATGTTATCTGCGGGCAGATGAGTGAGAAGAAATTTTAGCAATTTCACTTGCCTTAAAAATGAAAGAAATGCGAGTTTTCCATGATTTAAAGTAATCTACATTTTGACATGAACCGTCTCTAATCTACAGCAAGTCGATTAATCGAAAATATTCTCTTATTTTACTTGTGTTTGAATTTTTCGTCAATCGTGGGCAAGTTGGTGATGAGTGCAAAGACGCGGAATTTTAAATTTTCATGTTAGCTTAAAAAAATTGTAAGGTACAAAAAGTATATGTTCTAACGATGAGATTAATCATTTTTTGTCAGTAAGAGCTATCAAAGCAGTTTGTAAGTGTAGTCCAGTGTTTAACTTTTGTTTTGATCTTCCGTTTTTTTAGCTCTTCACTCATCAAGGTTAATTTTTAAAATATAAATATCCTTCAGCCTTCAGCGCAGCGAAGGGTTAGATTGATTAATGGTCTCTCAAAAACGTGAAGTATAAGAATGGCGTTTTAAATTTAAACGAAGCAGCTGTAAGATGAATATACACATGTTACAAAACTTAGCAAGCATGTATGAGCATCGCGGTGTAGGTGATGTTATTGATGCTGGTATACAGTAATGGTTGTGGGTTATTTCTACTGTCCTTTTATACTGACCTGATGACTCCCTGATATTGACGGTCGAAATTGCCCAGTGTATCTCTAGCTCATCTCGTAACCGTCTCATTTATTGACACCAGAAACTCTGATTATGACCACCGTGACCTGAGTGGATCTGGTATTAGATTCTTATCAACATCCGAATGAGGAAGTATCTACCTTTCGGCTGAGAACTTCAAGTGACACGTGAGACGACAAATTGGCCGAGCAATGAAATGTTATGAAGCTGCTTATGGTAGTGTATGGTAGTATTGTAGTGCTTGTTTGAAGAAAAAAAGAAACACCGTGTGCTTTGCAGCTTGTGTGTTTTTCATTGTTCAAAATAAATCCTACTTGCTGTTGCCTAACGCGTTAAATTCCATGAAACTTAAATGGAATTCAAATTTCAAAAACCTAAAATTCCATGTTTCTTAGCGCTTTAAATTTGTTTCCATGAATAAAGGGCCATGTTAAACGTCCTCACGCCTTCAGTTGTCATCCTCTGAATTTTGCAGTTGAAAGCAGCCTGTCATTTTGTCCACCGTTTGTCGGAACTCCTTTCCTCGGTCTGTGCGTCCCGCCATCGGTCATTCCTATGGCAGGAGCTTTTATCCTCTCTATCTGCTATCATTGCACATTGTCGCGTTTACAAATTGTCATGTAAATTTTCTGTTTTGACTGATACCGCAAATGGGATTCCGATATTGGGGAAATATTAACGGTCCGCCAGCGAACGCCTGTGGTCTGGTGCAACCGCTGTAGGTTGTCCGAAGCCTTCTGAGGTGCGGTGGCGCTCCGGTATCTCTGTCATTGCTGTCCCCTCACGGGGATCCAACTGTTGTATCTATGGGAACTTCCCTAACGAGGATACAACTATTGTATCTATGGGAATTTCCCTCGTGTGGATGCAATTATTGTATCTATGGGAATTAGAGCTCCTAAGGGGAAACTGTCAGGTAACAAGCTAAAGGTTAGGTAGGGCTTTCTTTTGTTGAAATAGAATAGGTCGTTTATTTTGTTATGAGCCGTTTTTTTTGGTTCACTGGTGTTTTGTTTTTCAGCACCTACGACTGTCTTCTTCAACTTTCATTTTATTTCATGAACTTCTTCCACAACTTTCTGTTTCTATGCACTTTGTGCATAGATTTTGTGTTCCCTCATGTCCATAATAAATAGTGCTTTCCTCTTTTTAGAACGTCTTCGTACAAATAGTCATGAGATGTAAAGTATTAAACTCATTCATTTTATGGTTATAACTACACTCTAGAAGATGGTGTGAAGCGAACTCCCGAACCGAAAGTTCGGACCCTTGTTTTAATTAAAATAAATATTTTTTTATTAGTTTGGTTGCTTACCATATTTTATCATTTCACTACTGTCGTTTTACAAGGCCCTCATATTACCTTTTTCAACTTCTATCTTTTTCCATTATTTTTTTCAATCTTGCACTTTCTTTGGGCAGGGTGCGGGCACGCACCTTATGCATAGGATTCTCGTTCTATTTTTTTCCCTACTTAATAGAACCTTCCTCTTTCCTACTATGGGAACGCCTGTGTTTTAGTTCGATTACCTGTTCCCTTGATTCAGCACAAAATAATGTCTTCCTCCTCCTTTCTTGGGAACACTTGTGTTGTAGTTTTGATGCTTACTGAAATTTCTCATGTTTTAAAACGCATGAAAACTGGGTTAGTTAAAATAATTTACTTATCATTTCCGTATACCATAGGATTTCAACGTTAAAAAATCGATTCGTTTTGTTGAGAGACTCAAACCTGAATTCTGGTGAGTTGTGAAAAACAATCCAACTTCCATGTTATTCGAGGGGTCCGCTTCGATGGAAAAGCACAAAGTCTTTCAAACGTTATTGATCGGGTCAAATAAAGAGCAGCTCGGCGCGCGTTTCTTATTCATGATTCATTGTTGTGTGGATAGAAGTTTCATTTTCCTGAGTCAAATAGCCATCCAATTTTGGTGCTAGAGTTAGGTGTTTTTTAGTGGCAGGTGACATTGTTTTAGGGACCATTTTTTGGAGACAACGATATTGTTTTCCTTTTGAATAAGAGGATGACTCACACTGGAGCTGCATCCGAAAAGGCCGATCAAAGTTTAACCGGATTTCTTGTACGCTAGCGTTGGTGTGAGCGCATGAGTGAGGGTTTGGTTGTCTTTGTATCCGCTCTGGCGGGCTCTCAATATCCAGCGCAACATCGCTCGGATAAGCCTTTTGGGTCTTATCTACAGGGCCTTTGCTCTCGATCGCTCGATGCCTGTAGCTTTCCATGAATGTTCTTACGCTGTACTCAATCGAATAGCCAGCCATTCCTACATCTGGGTTCTTTCCAACAGCATTCATGCACTGACGATGCCCTCGATCGCTCATCTCAATTGAGGAAGGATTCTTAAGTTGGGATTTCTACAGGGTTGTCTTGATAGCTTTGCCGGCTTCCTGTATCCAATTTTGCCCTTCTACTAAGTTTAGGTGGTAACCTGGAAGTTATTCGCTTTGGGCCTACTTCGGGTTTGTCATGTTGGTAAAGAACTTTAATTTTTGTCGGAATTTCATTTGCTAGGAAGTGTATAGGTTTCAGAAGATCGATAAATATGCATGGCAAACTTAGTGAACGCAAAATGGAGATTCAACTTACTGCAAAAATCAATTCCAAAGTTTCTTTGACTCTCAAAATAATTTGGTAATCAAGGTAATTCGCTGTGGAGTCCAGCTATCGTTGCACAATTTCATTGATCCTCAGACTTAGCGCGGACGTACGCGCGTATTCTGCGACGCAGTGCGAACGAAATTCGAGCGAGCTGTCCGTGCAATCTGAGCGTGTGTGAATATTTAAGAAGATTACCTGCCTCGTTCGAGCTCGGCTGCATCTGCCTCTGCCTCTGCCGAATGGCTCGCTGTCGCTGCCCTGTGATGAGGGACGCGATGGAAAGGCTTCACATAACTCACTCGTTCATCTACCGTTCGATTTTTTTTTACACTTTGAGTGTAAAAAATCACGTCCTCATCTTGGTTTTTAGTGTCCCTCCGTATGTGCCATGTTGTCGAAGCGCTAATAAACTTTGTATTACTACTGGCTACTGCTACACTTTTGACTGTGAAAATTCTAACCTTGTGTAACTTTGATTTCTATTAAGGGTTTGGTAGTAATGTTTCAGTATGAAACATCTACCATCTTACGAGAGTATGAATGCTTTTACGTGCTTTATATTATTACGTTCAGATAAAATCTCTTCCGTCTTACGAGACTAAGAAACGTTACTTTGAGCTGTTTCGTTATTTTTTGGGCATTCAATGATTGAGATTAGAAAGTATACTTTTGAACATGAATATCGAGATTGCATGACCAAGCTAATTTCTGTTTCTTTCATTTGTTTCTGTTGAATAATGAGACAATAAGAACCCGTGTTGTGTTACATAGCATTGCGACAGCCATACATTGCCTGAATATTTTCCTTATTTCATGCCTTGTATTCCGTTCAACATAATAGAGGGTATTTAGGCTGGAGCCGCTGCTCACATTCGGGGTTGTAGTATGGCGTGCAACAGCGGCTGCAAGAACAGCAGCAGTAGCAACAGTATCAACAACAGCGGGAACAGCAAGAACGGCAGTAACAAGAGCACCAACAGCAGCAAGCACCAACAGCAGCAAGCACAGCACCAACAGCAGCAAGCACAGCAGAAACAGCGTTAGCTTCGCAGCACAGTAGATGGTTGCTCGCACGGCAATTCACCTCGAGGATGGCGTCATCTCTGCTCAAGACGGGATGGTGACCTGTCAGCCTGCTGCTGTCGTGTGTATGATGTTCGCTTAGCCACCATTTGAACTTATGTTTTGCACCCTTTTGCTTTAAGATCTCAAATTTCTTCAACAAATTACTGATCATTATATGGCATTTTTTCGTTCCAATTACGAGATTTATTGTATAATTTACTGACCATTGTATGGTAACCCATATATTTTTGCTGAAGGGAAAGTATGCACCACAGCAGCGCTTCTCTGTGTAAAACTCTATACCAGCGCTTCTCCTCTGTGTCGTTCACCATACCGG
This sequence comes from Platorchestia sp. MABIK, assembly GCA_014220935.1. Taxonomy (NCBI): domain Eukaryota; kingdom Metazoa; phylum Arthropoda; class Malacostraca; order Amphipoda; family Talitridae; genus Platorchestia; species Platorchestia sp. MABIK. The sequence continues at coordinate 101,462 of JACJUY010001374.1, read as the reverse complement.
GGCTTCTCTTCACTGTCATCCGCCGTTTTAGCATTTCTCCTCTTCAGTGCCGTTTATTATAGTAACGCAGCTGTTCAGGGCTGACATGCTAGCGCCTGTCATTCGTTGTCACTCCCGACACACTCGCACGTTCCGTCACTCCCCCGACGGCAGGGTAGACGTGGCAGGACGGCCGAGCTGCAGCGTGTTGACAACGCGCGCGGCGCCCGGCCGTGCATTAAGACTTTTAGCTCCCCCGTAAAAAGTGCTGCGCCGCCGCTGCCTGCACCTACGTAGATGCATCACGTCCTCGTCCTAGTTTTTAGTGTCCCTCCGTATGCTGTTAAATCTTTATTCCTGGGCCGCGTGTATTCTTCATTTTTCTCGTGATCGTTTTTTGCTTTCGTTCGGATGAAGGTTTGTGTCCTGACTGAAAGCGTTGCTTCTGCTTATTTTGAAGGCGAATTGTTTGTGGTACTTATGTTTCTTGTCCACCAGATTAAGGTGGATGGAGTTAGGAAGTTCGTACGTAGCGTCTATGGTGCTTATATTGCGTTAATTTGCGAGGGAGAAGTTAGGGTGGGGTTTATTGACAGTAAATGGCCTCCGCGAACTGGGAGATGAGATGAACGGTAACGCATTGCTGTGTGTAGGTTCGGCAGTTGATCTTAGCCGAGTTATTTGAGCAGGTAACGATCTGCTGCCTCGAAGTGGTGTCAAAAGATTTGCTTTGCTACGGTGTCACCAGAGGCACAATGTGAGGGCCCGAGCTGAGAGTTAGGTAGGCCTTCTTTTTGTTGAAATAAAATGCTTTTGTTATGTTAAGAACCATCTTTTTTCGGTTCACTGCTGTCATGTTTTTTCAGCACCTACTACTTTCTTCATCAACTTCGATCTCGTTTCATGAACTTCTTTCTTATCTTGCTGTTTTTATGCCCTTTCTGCATAGATTCCACGTTCCCTTAACTCAATACTAAATGGTGCCTTCTTCCTTCCTCTCTTTGGATCGCCTTTGTTGCTGATAGGGAGGCTTAAACTAACTAAAAATCTAATCTGCTGCGGTGTCAGTCGATCTTTAGAGACCATTCGCCTATTGCAAGTACACTACCGTACAAAATTAGAAAAAATTTTTGTTTGAAAAAATCCGTGTTTTTACTGAAATTCAGTATTCTCTGAATTGTGTTCAATTTATTCCTTTTATAACCTGCAAGACATTCCAACATTAAAAATAGGGAGAAATTGTACAGTAAGGTTTTTATGGTCTCATTTCTGGCGGATGAATTTCCATATCAGTGGTTCGTGACGAGTTATTGTTTCCCTTCATTACTCAATGTGAATACTGTAATTGCCTTGTTTAAGAATGAAAAATCCGACTTGCAATGAAAGCATCACCTAGTGATTCACCTTGAAGCGAGCACACATATATCATCGCTTGGTTAAATAGTTTTGATTTTTGCGCACGTTTTATTGCGTTTGCCTAAGTAAGATTAACCACTTTTTCCCGTACTTTTTGATGAGTTTGTCTAATTGACACATACCATTGGAGTAACACCGTCACTTTTCAGCTCATGTTAGTCGAGACAACTGCTAACATGCGTGAATTATCCGCTCGTGCTTAACCCTCTTCAAATTAATTACCATTCGCTGATAGAAAAACTCAGTGTTGACCAACGCTTGGGAAGTTTACTCGTCTCAGTGAAACTCCATCTCGTGTGTAGCGCGTGCACTGTGTAGTCGCAGCGTGAAATCGTGGCTTACTGCACCTATTGAGCGAGCTGCTTTTTTGTTCGTTTTTTTCCGTCTCACTTCCATCTCGCTGGACGGGTCCTGCTGCTGCGGTTGTGTTCTCTGCTCCATCCTGCGCTCGTAGCCAGCTCTCGAACCTGGTATCTTAACACTTTGACTGCGACGTGTTCCACCGGGGGCACACGATAGGGAATTTCATAATGCTGCTGACTGACCAGTAGTCACAAAGTTAATTTTCCTAGATACTTGAAGAATACTAAATGAAGGCACAATCCAGTTAAAGTTTGCTATTTTCAAAGTTGTTTACTACAATTAGCTTCAAATTTGAGTTCAATGTTAAACTTCAGTTTCACCTACCGCAGTCAAAGTGTTAACGTCTTTCACGCCTGTTCCCTGTGAAATTTATGCGTCATTGGGTCATATTTTCCTCGCACGTGTACAGGTTTTGCGTTGAGTCGTGCCTTTTGTGTTCCTAAGTGTATTTAGTTAGCAGGTGATCTACGATTTGTAATGGTCAGTAAAATTATACAACTTGAGTCTTTCCCTCCTCAAAACAAATGCTCATTTGCCTTCTTAGGCACTGTTCAATCCATTGAAGCCTTTCATTTCAATTGCATTGACCGCATCTTTGTTTTTTCACTCGGGCGTTGTATATCTCTTTCATTTGACTCGAGCACTGCCGAGTCTCCGTCACATTTGAACTTGTTTTACCCGTGGATGCGCGATATTAGTTTAAGTAAACTATTAAAGTTTACTATTAACCATTACTATTATTAAAGTAACAAAGCACATAAACGGTAACCAGTTTCAGATATTTGGGATAAGTAACGAAGCCATATTCAAATATATGGATGAAACCTACAGTTAATTGAGTTTAAAATTCAGTTAAGGTCATTTTACCCTACTGTGCATCCACGAGTTAATGATGTCACGAGGTTCGCGCTCGTTTACTGCGTCTGGATCCCTTCTTAGAAGGGTACGTGTTTCTCCCTGTCTCTTCACAAATCGCCATCTGCGTTGTATGTGCATCTACGTTTCTTTTTTATATCAAAGGAAAAAACAAACTTCGAAGCATGCCGGTGTAAGTGGTGAAACATTCTCAGATTTCCTTTGTTTGCAGTCGCCCCAGACTGCGTTAGATTGCTTGCGTGATCTTGTTTCAAAGCACACCAAGCTACTGCTGTACGTGTTTAGATATCACACGCAGTCGATATTGACATAAATTACAAGAAGCATTAACGCCTGTAGTGCGTATAAGATCTTGAAACATGGTCGGGGAAGATCTTAAAACGTGGTCGGGGAAGATCTTAACGCATGGTCGTACAATTTTCTGTTGTGCGCTGAACATTGAGTTGTTTTCGGGACAAAAAGAGAGATCAGCCTGCATCTTCCTCACTAACGCCTCGCTCACGACTCCTGTGCTGAGACTGCCGTGATGCTCAGCCGCGTGGGAGCGCTACTTTGTGAAGGGTATAAAAATAAAGTCGATTCGTGACACAATTCATGGAATAAAACTTCCCTTTAAATTGGCTTGAGCGTGTTTTCGCAATTATTTTGCCAGACAGTTTGCTCATTCGCGTTCAGATTAGTGGTGATTGATGCGTTTTGTGGAATGTCTTTAATACGTTCCTGTTTTGCTGATATGATGCCTACCCATCATGGTCTTGTAGACTCGGCAACTCCATTTATTTCTTATAAAATCATCCATACCACTAACCTTAAACATTTCTCCGATATCATTATTTTTTTATCTCTTATTCTATTAATAATTTTCGAAATGGGAAAGACCAACGCTTTCACGTTCATGCGCCAGTCGAGTATCGTTTTGTGTCCCTTCTTCTCATCACGTCCGTGTTGTGCGGTGTGAAGCTTTCAAATACCTGCACGATTTCGTCATGGGTTTTCCCCATTAGTCTGTGGACACCGGTTCATGACCTCTGCTGTGCGGAACTCATAGATCTGGTGGCTTTAGACCGTGTTCTAAATCTTGGTTAGCGATGAGAATTTCACCTGTGTTGCGAAGCATCTGTTCTACATAGGTTGGGTGGAGGTGCAGTACTGCTACAGCCTCTAATCTGTTTTTTTCACGCTCTGTGACGTATTTTGATCGGTTAAGCTTGACCTCAAAGCATTGATCCTTTCGTTATCGTTGCTGTTTTCGGTATCTGCGAGTGTGACATAATTTGTAGGGGCGTAGTCCGTAGGTCGTGTCCGTCCTCTCTTGGATAACAGTACAAGTTTGGTGCTTTGTGATTTTAGAGTCGGACGAATGCAATCATAGTCAGCTCTCTGAATATTATGACGTTGGTTTCCCAATTGTGAAAATATGCATAATTCTGCAAAATATGCATTATCCAATCCTTTGAGAAATGTATTTCAGGTTTTCTCAAAAAAATGAATTTACTGCTTTACATATTTCCTGTTATTTATTAGATTCTAAGTAGGCTTCAAAATGTAAGTGTTAAATCCGCACATGCTCTGGGTGCTTTGCTATTTATTGACCGAGTATCAAGTAGTAGGCTTTCTCAACAAAAATGAGGGCAAGTGCAGTATTTATTTCTCTCCATTAGTTTATCTGAAGTTAGTCAGAACTTAAGAAAATGCGAGAATGCTTGAACCTGTATTAGGACACTATTCAAATAAAAAATGGCGATGTGCATTTGTTGATTTATCTATATTTAGGAAATCTGTACGAAACACGTTGATGCTGCATCTATTGTTCGCACTTTTTCTCGTTGCGTGCAAGTTTTTTGCACCTTAGAGGGAAGCTCATGCATGGCCTTGCATATCTTTGCGCGCGATTTTGGCAAATTCTTGTCTCGGTGAGATCACTTCTACTCAGCCGAACTGTAAGCCACGTCTCGGTTCCTATCGTCATGTTAATATTATCGCCTCGCAGTAATTGTCCGTCTTCTTTCGAAAATGACCTCAATTTATTATGTTTCTTATTAAATTTGTTTCCTTATGTGTCTTTTGGAGTTCTCTGCCGAGTGGCAGTTTCTTCCTCGTCTTGACATCGGTGACTATCTGATGTCGATGCAAGTGTGTAATGACGGTGGTTGCAATAACAGAAGGAGTAAAAGACGCTGAACCCTGACGTTACAGGGTTAATTTAGAGCATCTCGGCATTTCGATAACGATCATGTGGTTGAGTTCTATTATCAGTTAATTTTCGTGATTTGTACTGCTAATGAACATAGCACAAAGGGTGATCTGAATTATTTGTTCTTTGTCGAGTAGATACTCTGGGCTCCAGTTTCCAGTGTATGTTAACGATTGGTTCTCTCAACAATGAAAGTCTAAAAAGCAATAATGGCATCGCTGTGTGGGTGTGCAATGGTCGTTTTCTCTCTTAAATATACATGAGAGGTACAATTGGGTCATGTATAATGGGCTTCGTAGATTGGACCTTTTTGTTTGGCAGTTAGTTGAGAATGTGGGACGCCATTTTTTTAAACCCTTGTTGCATTGTGATGCATGGTCTAATTAGGCGTTTCTGGCTTGAGCTAGTTACGTAATGAACGATACGCAGTTTTATTTATATCTCACTTCATCTAAATAATTATTTTGAGTGACCACCTACTCCGGGTTTTTATAAATGCCAAGGACGTTTCTTAATCGAGCACACCTTCTCAGGAGAATACAACTTTTGGTTCTATGAGAAAAAGCTTTGCCAGAGGTAAAATGTCCCAAGCTGAACGTAAGGTATGATTTCTTTCTGTTGAAATAGAATCGATCTTGTTTTGTTAATGATTTTTGTAGGTTCACTGTGGTCTTCTTCTTTACAGTATTTATTATTTTCATTTTCAACGTTTACCTTTTGTCTCGAGCTTCGTTTTATCTCGCCGTTTCTATGCTCAGTGTCTGGGGAAAAACCTTGTGCATGTATTCCATGTTCCTTTTAACTCAAAACTAAATAGTGCCATCATCCTCCCTCTTCCATTCTTCGTTTGTTTTAGTGAGGGAAGCTAAAACTATCTAGTGATTCCTTGTTCCTTTAACTCCATACCAAATAGTGCCATCATCCTTCCTCTCCCATTCTTCCTTTAGTGGGGGAGGCTTGAACTAACTTATAAAACATATAAAAAACTAACTTATAAAACATATGAACTTATAAATAAAACATCATTTGCGAAGCTTGGATCCATGTTTCCCCAGTGTTGCAGCGGCATGCAGCCCGACGCAGCGCGCTACTCGCATCCACCGATGCGAACGTAACCCATCCCCGTCGCGTATGGGGCGCCCAATATTTTGCCGAGCTTTGCAAGTTAGGATATCCTCTTTAAAAGCCCGTCATTTAGATTTGGTTTGTTTGGCGCTGCAATTGTTCGCAGGATTGGACTGTGTCCGCCTGATAACAAAGCAGTCAACACCCGGACTTCCAGCAGGTGACTCTCACATTCTCTGCTTCTGTTCCCAATTTTTTATGCTTACGTTTACTAAATCCGCGGCGGTGATGCGATGGTTTTCATTCGTTGCGAGCGTTGGTGAACCCATTTTTTCTGTGAAAATAATTTGATTCTACGTCACATAGAGTGCATTGCTTAAGTTTCAATGAGTTTGAACAAACTTAAGTGTTCAATAGGATTTAAAATTTTATTCCTAAATGGTGATGTTCTTCAGTTTCAATCGGCGATTGAACAGCAGTGTCGTGGGCTTCGAATGTGCTTCTTATCTGATGAATGATAAAGGATATTTTTATATTACAGTATGTACTTACGTCAATGTTCCGTGGGAGATACGTTTTTCTGTGCTATCCTCCATTTAAAGCGGTGGATGTGTTGTTTTCCATTTTTTCTACGAAAAAAAAATTGAATGGCCGTACTGTGCTTCTCTATAGGACGCTTATTTCAAGTAATATCTCCTTTTTTTCATACTGCACTTTTCCTTTGCATTAAGTGCTCTCTCAATTTTTTACAGACCAAGAATTTGTGTGAAACCACACTCGGTATTTTTAGGGAACGATCGTTTGAATTATTTTGCGGACTCTTGATAAAAGAATTTTTCACATTTCGTTTCGAAATTATCATTCCATGCAAGTATCGGTAAATGAATGGAAGCGAACTTGCTTTTCGAACGCGCTTCCCTCTTCTTTTCACGAATTTTCTGTGACTAGTACGTATATTTTCGTATCTATTACCTAGATCAGACGAGCCACCTTCAAATAGCTGGCGCTCTCAAAGCCGTCTGGAATTAAAAGTTATCGCGTCATCAAGACTTGCTTCTGGAGTCTCCTGAATGGAGCTTGTTGTGAAAAGGTCATCAAGGAGAGTAAGGGAGTGTTGCTGGTGTCGATAGACCCAAGTAGAGACGACGTCGCCTGGTGTCATCACGCTCAGTCCGCAGCTGTGCATTTCTATAGAGACGTCCGTTCTGCAATCAGAAAGTTGGGGGCTCCCGAGCCCAGCAACACTTGCCCTTACTTATCTGCTCTTCCTTCTGACCTCAAATTCTATGCACATATTCCTTGCGTCAGCGACCGTTCAAATGAGGAACTGGAGTTCTGTGTCCGTGGATGTTACGTTATGGGGCGCCCCATACAGACCTGGAGTTATGCATCCATGGAGTTCTCTGAGATTAATACGTGGTGTTGGTGGTGACGTATGTTTGAGGAATTTTATGGAGAAACGTTTTCAGGTTTACGAGTTATGTTGTGACCCGTGGTTATGAGTAACAGACGTGTGTGTTGAAATTAACCTCACGAAGTTCGAGTACGCTGTCGGTAGGTGTGCTTGAAAATTCGTAATTGGGAAGTGAAACCGAAGTGTTCGATATGATTCCATTTTCTTTTATTCCAATCACTACCCATTGTTCTCATTGTATGCCGCCTCAATACTGCATAGCAAAATGCGCGATTTTACTTTGTATTATTTACGAAGGATGTGGGGAAGATGAAACGAGGGCAGATATTAATAATGGTGTTAACTTGTTGAACTGAAGCGATTCAAAGCAATCTTAAAACTGGCAGTTTTTTCGCTAATGGCTGATTGATTTTAGGTAAACTGCTGGTCATTCACCGTTTTGAATTTCTAAGAGAGGTTCTTTACCCGCGAACTATTTCGCGCATTGATTTGTTTGATGTTTTTCCGATGTTTTTCACAATCATTCCGATGTTTTCTCCTGAAGCAGCATTTTTTCATTCCGATGTTTTCTCCTGAAGCAGCACACGCATTTCGAATATGTTCTTGTTTTCATTTGGGTCTTATTTGGATCTAAATGTCGAATCATAAATTTTCTGGTGTTCAATTTAGATTCTATTTGAAATTGACACACTATGTGAAAAGCAAATAGAAACTTCGCTTTTGATTTCTAGTCTTCGACACTAGAAATTGGCGGTTACATTTTGACTTCCGATGTAACAATTTTGTGTGTTCGGTGCAGTGACGAAGTCAAACAAAATGTTCTAATGCTGCTTGGACGGCGATCGTCTCGGTGACAGTTTGCTGAGCGTTTGTATGTCGTGAGTTCTTTTCTCGCCGTCGAAGAATTTCCCATAACGCGAGATATGTAGAAAATTAATCTCAAAGTTTGATCAAAATTAGGTGGGCCAATACAATGTTGGTTGGAACCTAGGATTTAGTCGATTTATTTTTCAGTTTTTACGGAGAATATTTCTGTCTTTTCGTTGGTGGCTGACTTCACGGAAGAAGTTTTCCACTCCTTAGTTTATGGCCAAATTTCCGAGAATGTTCTATGAAGTTCGAAAAAATACGGTGGGTTCGTTCTCAGAGCTCACCTTTTTTATCGTACAAATAACCTGTTATATTCAGAAAACTCGTTTACATGATCTTCAGTGCTCATTCTTTTGTCATGTAGACGGTTTAGTGTGGAGGTATCCTAATTATGAAGCGAGTTTTACTGAGCTATATATTGAACGATTATCACGTTGAAGTTTTCATAGGTTTAGAGTTTTCAAGATGAATTCTCTTGTTTTGGTGGCCGGCAGTCCTGGACCGGGCGCCGTAGCTTCTATTATTCAGAGCTTCTCAAAGAACTGTAATCGCTCCCGTGCTCGCTAATTCTCGTTAGTGCAGCCACAAAGAATCCCCTGCTATAAATTGAGAGCAAATTATCCGTGGCGTGCACCGACCGGCAACTTCTGCCATAAATGTCTATGGGTCGTTTGACTGCTTGAATTGTTGCGTTGCTGCTGGCCAGCGTCGGTCTCCTGCATTTCTGTTTCGGCGTCCATGTGGAGCTGCTTCCGAGCTGTAGTTTAGTGTTGTCGTCATTTCTGGATCCCCGCTGCAGGCAGTTCTCAGTGGCAGTGGTACCTGTATTATTGTGAAGTTAGTTGAATCCCGTAACTTATTTCAGTATCTTATCTACTGTGTGGCGAAAAAAGCGGTTCTCGAGGTTTTTGATTGTCAGAACGCTTCCTCTGTGATGGCAGTTATTGAAGGTCTCCAACTCGTTTCTGTACATGCCTTTGAAACGTTGTGTTCTTATTACAGCAAAATTGACTCGAGGTTTCAACGTTTCAATGCAGAGAATTTTAGTTTTCGCGTGCTAGTGTAAAGAAACGTTCCTTTACATTCCTCTATTCTTAGCTCTTTCTTCTAATATGCTGTAAATAAAAGTTAAAACGTCAAATTAAAGAGAAGGTTTTACACGATGGTCGTTTTCTGACGAAATGATCTTCGCATAATTTTCGGTTTTGGAGCTAATCGTACCCTGAAGTCAAGATATCCAGTTTTTTAGATTTGAAGCCATAAGCTACACGAACTTATATTACTCAGGGACTTATAGCCAACATTAGTTACTCCGTAGAACGTTTCAGCAAGACGTGTCCTGTTCAACAGTTCCACAATTTTCCTCGGTAGAATCGGCCTCTCTGCACGAAAACTTCTGACAGGCAGTTCATCTTTTCAGTGGTGCAGCCTGTAAGCCACTCCATCTTTATCAGTTGAACAGATCACCAGTTACGTTATTTCCTTGTTCGAACTTTCCTTGTATTTTTCATTTCGAAATGTTCTGTGCGATATGAATGCGATTTTTGGAATTTGATCAGTCCTGCGAAGTAATAAAAGAAAGCGCATAAAAGTGCCATCAACTTTTCCAGGCTCGGGAACTTGTGCTATTTTCTCAATTGGAGGTAGAGAAATATAAGCATTTGGTTGTGACAGATAAAAGTAATCCTGGAAAATGCTCGTCTCTTGCTCATATTCACATTGTGTGCGCTAAATAAAATGGTCTTCCCTTCAATGGCACGAACTCTTGCAATTGTGCCTCTGACATCCAATCACGAGCTGCTTCGCGGTTTTTGTTTATCCCAATGAAAAGTTTTTTCTTTGAGATGCCGAATATTTATTCTTGATTTAAGTTTTAATGGAGTTTGTGTTGAAAGCTTTGAGTGAGGCTCTTTGTTGTTCGTTTGGGGGTAGATGAGTTGGTCGAGAATGTGATTCTCGAAGTTTTTGCTGTTTTTTTAATGAAGATATTTACCTCGTTCTAAGGGGACTGTGCTCATCGCTGCAAGAAAATCTGAAGTTTTGATGGTTCTCGTTTGATGTAATCTCGGTGTCACAAGAACATTGTTTTTTTTTTTGAGATTGTGGCTCTTGTTGGAGCCAGTCTTCCTTGCCTTGAAGTTACGGCCTGAGCAACAGCGTTTGTCTTGTTGGTCTTGTTCAGTTCTGCAGGAGGATTTTCTATTTACGTACATTTTCACAATCCCATATCGTTAACAACTGCTTGAAGATGAGTAGTGGTGCACGATGTCTTGAAGTCTGAAACGTTTTTCATAATGCTGTGCGTGGGTGATTTGCGATGTCCCAAAAATTTAATTTTTTTTACGATGTGTAGGAGAGATGCGAAATGTCTCGACATGTGAAAATTTTTTTGTACTGCTGTGCATGAGTGATTCTCGATATCTCAAAATTTGAAGTTTTTTTTTTAAAATTGACCTGCAATGCGTCTAGTGAAAGTAACATATTTAGGAAACGTGGGGCAAACCTGACGAGGCAAAGCTCGCTATGATTGATATTTTATTTGGAACTTCAGGAGTCTAATGACTCGCTCGGATGTTACTTCCAAATGCTCCCTAATTCATTCTGCTACTCCTGTGACAAGTGTTTTATTATTTTAGTTAATAAAAGTATGTCTCTCATATTTCTTTCATTCTATCTTTCTATCTAGTGTGCATGTGTAAAATGTTTCCGTTTTGAGCTTCTTCAATACCTCTTTTCCTAGTGTCTCCAATAGTTCTTTTTCTTGTGTCTTCAATGTTCATTTTACTTATTTTCTTTCAAATGTTGCCATGATGAGACGGGAATTTTTTCTGCTGACGTTTCCTTAAGTTTCGGGGCTGAAACCTCTTGTTACAAGCACGTCGATTTTAATGTGAAATATTTAATTGTGCCCACACGCGTTCAGTTCGAGAGGAGTTCGAAATGTTCTTCTCGTGGCGATTATTTTTGACGAGGCCTTATTTCGAGAAGTGAAGCTGAGATGAGTGCCATCGTAGTAATTAAGTATCGCTGCACAGAGATCTAACGATGAAATATTTTCTGTGAGCTTCTTTCACAATAGCTTCTTAAATGAAATTGTAGAACTGTGAGAATATTGAGAGTGCAGTGCACGTAGGCCTTATTTTCGGTGAAATGAAATAGTTCTTTGATTCGTTACGGACCATCTTTACTGAGGCTCACTGCTGTCCTTTCCAGCACCTATTACTTTCTTCTTCTACTTTGATTGAAATTTTAATATCTTATTTAAATCTTGCTGTTCATAAGTACAGGGTGTGAGGACATATTGTGCATGGATTCCCAGTTTCCTTAACTTCATACTAATGGTGCCATCCTTCTTCCTCTCTTTGGATCGCAATTGTTGCGGATAGGGAGGCTTTAACTAATAATCTAATCCTTGTCTCTTGTGAACACCTTTGTCGTGTTTAGGGCAGTTTAAACTAACTTGTTATCTAATTATTCTATATCAGTGTAAGTAGCTTAATTACTTGAAAGAATTTCACCTGCTGGGATTGTTTTTATCGTTCGTTGCACGTAAATGCGATCGCTAACAATGGCGCTCGTAAGATGAAGATTAATTTCGCTCGCTCACCTGAATTGAAGGGGTTGTGATCACGCTTCGTCTCGTGAATTGGCCTCTCTTTATGCAACCCGAGCTCGCAATATCGCAGACATAGTTTCATTGCCTCGCTCTCTAGCTTTCACAACTTGAGCAATACTTTTACAATTCGTTCTAGATCTCCTCGTTGGAAATCCTAGAGTGAAAGAGCGAGGGCAGGCGCCGTTAAAACTGGCCATTGGACCCCCAAGTTTTGCAATCTTTTCCGTGGGCTTCTTCGTGCTCTTTCGCGATCTTGGAACGATTTTTGACTTGACACTGCGAATGAGAATCAATTAAAACTTTTTCGCTTATGTGAGAATTATTGGGAAAATGTGTCGCTGCTCTCGGAAGGGATTCGGGAGCAGCCCTACCCGCCCGCCTGCTGAAATTGAGCACATGAAACACGCGAGCGCCCGTCTCGTTTACTGCTTCATTATTATGCTCCTCATCCGGAACTTCTTCAGCTTTGAAAAACTTGCGCCGCTTTTTGAGGCACAATTGCCTGCATGCTTTGCTCGGTTTTGTACGCGGGTGCGCGCACGGGCAAGTCCCTACACAGGCTCTCGTGGTTTATGTAAGCTTCTTTGTTCCATATTTCCCCTTTCTTTACGCTTGCTGAAACTCCCGTGGCTTCACGTTGCTATCCAACAAATGTGATCACCACTGAGTTGTTCAAGGGTTTCTCTCTCTATTACAATATGGATTCATCGGGACGCCAGCCTTATTACACTCCAACTTTGAGGTTATGAATATTTTTGAAGATATGAACGAATTCTTTTGCGTATTGCATAAATACATATTTTTTTTGCAAATAGCACCAGTTGCTCTTCGGCGAAACCGTTTCATTTTAAGGATTGTGTCATGGGGATGTAACTTTTATTTTCTGTGGCAATTAGTGCTCTCAGGGGGAATACATGAGGTCCCGAGCTAAAGGTTAGGTAGGCCTTCTATTAGTTCTATAATGAGGTTCATGAAGCAATATAGAAGCTGAAGAAAGTAGTAGGTGGTGAAAAACACGGCAGCAGTGAACCGAATAAAGATGGCCCGTAACAAAATAAAATACCTATTCTATTTGTTGAAATAGAATAGGTATTTTATTTTGTTACGGGCCATCTCTATTCGGTTCACTGATGTCCTGTTTTTCAGCACCTACTACTTTCTTCAGCTTCTATATTGCTTCATGAACCTCATTCTCAATTAAGTGTTTCTATGCATCTTTTGCATGGATTTTGCGTTCCCTCAAGTTCACATTAAATAGTGTCTTCCTCCTTCTTTTTTTTGGAACGCCTTTGTTGCGGTTAGGGAGGCTTGAACTAACAACTCATCTAATCAAGGGATTTTGTAGCATCGCTAGCTGAGTGCATGGGCTCTTTATGGGAAATTTTATGTGTGTTGAAAACAACTCTATATTTTGATGTCAGTGAGGATGCGTTTGGCAAGGCAAAAAATCACGAGGCCATAAATGGTATATTTCGATGTCCAGCTTTGTCAATGTGGGCTATGTTTACTTGCGAGAAAGCGTTTTTAGCTTTGTAACTTAATTTTTTTCTGAAATAATTGAAGTTTACTTGTGTTAATTGATGTCATTCTTTTTGTGATGGTCTGACTACTATTGAAGTTTACACGTGGAAATGCTTGATACTCTAAATCGTCACATTTTTCGATTTTGTGAGTGCGCTACGTAATTGATGACGGTTTTGATTACCCCTCTATTTTGTGTGTTTCTGTGTTGCGATGCCGCGTTAGCGCGTTTGTAAAGCCGGTAATTCAGGTGAGAGGAGACGATCGCAACCTCAGCAGCACAAGTTTGACAGCCGTGGCGGCGTTGAGTGATACCATTCCTAAGTTGCTCACCCGAGTGCAAGTACGTCGTGCCAAAGAACAATTTATGCCACTTTCCATATTGCACTTGGTTTTTTTTCTTTAAATTTTGAAGCCATGGGCACATTTTTCAAATGTTTATTTTTCCAATCACTGAAGCGTGTTCGTGAAGTACCTCCACTTACATTTTCAAAAATTTGAACTTGTAAAATCGAGAGAAATGGCGCATTAATTAGATATTTAGTTCACTGAAGTGTGAAGGAATCCATGTTGTATCGATGCCATATGCCTTCATCGGATAATATATATTTCCTGTAATCACTTTTTATAAGCTTATCTAAGGTGACGGATGAGCGAACTGACACAGTCTAATACACACGTAAATGAGATCTTGATTTACTATGCGACCTTCTGAATACGTATTGCTTCGTGCATTCTAACTAAGTTACGGAAAGAAACACACTTACAAGCTGATTTAAAACTACCAGTCCGTGCGATCGTACTGACAGACCATATCGACGCAGCTCCAGTTGATCTTTGCAAATAATGTGCGAGGAATCGAGTGACACGTTTACATATGCTTTCTTTCTTTCGTGATCGATTGCGCTGAATAAGGAACAAACATGAAAACTCAATGGCATTATTGATATCTCGAAAATTCGGCTTTTAGTGTAAAAGTTGCCTGTTAATTTTGTAGTCTAGTCCCACAATCTTGGGATCAGCGAACGCTCGCGTAAGAATTTGACTAAATTCATTGCTGTCGACATCCGTCATTTGACGGGTCACTTCAATTTGAGCAGATAATTCGTAGTATAGACTTTACAAGTAAATTATAAAGTGTAATTTCGAAATTACGAATTAATTACGTGAAAACGGAATTAACTTGAAATAAATTTTGAAGTATAAGTGAATATAAAGTCTACGTGATGGTTCCAGAGCTACGCACTTTCAATTTTAGCTTCTTTTTTTGTGTTTAAAATTGACGACTGTGAGCGCGGGATAGCCATTGTCTTTAGGTTGATTGTCTTGGATAGTTGACACTTGATGTGGGGCCATTTTATTCAAATACGACCTTGGTTGTTAAAAAATTTAAGTTTTCCTTTTTTGATCATTTTAGTGCCAAGTTTGGACTCAAGGATAAAACAACGAGTTGTTTTAGGCCACATTTACAGACTTTCCTTATTGCTTTCCATTGGAAATGAATTATTATGTTACGAGAAGCCAAAAACATTTCATGTGGCAAAATGATCACCAATTTTATTTTAGAAATCCCAAAACATCGAACTAAACTGTCCCAAATTTATAACTTAGAAAACTACTCTTGTTCTTTCGATACATTTCTTCATTGTGCGGAAAAATGATCTTTAAATTTGTTTTGGAAAGCCCAAATTTTCATACAAGACCTCCGGAATTTTGAGACGAAGACAACCACTGTTGCTAACACGTTGACTGCGATGAGTTAAACTGAAGGTCAATATTCAGTTTCAATCTAAAATCAAAAGTCGTCAGAAATTTCATAAATACCAACCATTAAATGGGTCCATTAAACACCATTAATTTGAAAGATTATTAAAAATGTTCAAACGACCAATCGATGGGTCGTATCGCTAGTAACGTGTTAATTTTCGTAGCATCGTCAATTTAATGCTGAACACATGCGAACAACACGGGCAGCTCTGAAGGTGAGCGAGCACGTCCCAACGAGTGAGGTTTCCACTCCGGGCGTCCACAGCCAGCCTGGAAGCGTGCTGCATCTGAGACACAGCTTCTCGGTCTCACTCCGGCCGATGAAGCAACGCCGCTTCCGAAGGCAGTTCGGTGCAACCGTGCTACTAAAGCGTGAGGTGTACCGGCATATATCGCCTACCAAGGTGCTGTTTGAGATCTACAAATAAAGTGTTTATTACTAAGTTAAATGTATGGGAATAAGGAATATCCATTAGTAACCTAACCTTACGCTTGGGTACTAGCTAGAGGTAGATCTCATGCGATAGTGTGATAGACCTCACGCTGTAGCAGCACCGACAGTTCTTATGAGGTAATGATAATGGTAATGTTGATGCTAGTGTTTGCGTCGTATTGATTTAGTACAAATAGTTGTTCCAGAGACGGTTCTTACAATGCCGCAGTTGAAACAACTGCATGTTCTCTGTAGTCGTTGCAGCGGTTCCTGCAGATGCAGTTGGCGCCGCTGTTTCGGCCAACGTGTGACTCAGCTACTTCTACTGATGCAGTCGTTGCAGTGCTTCCGTACTTTTATAGTTGGAGCGGCTGTTTCAGATGATGCAAGTGACTGCTTTTGCTGGATGTGTTGCAGCAGTTGCTGCTGCTGCTGCTGCTGCTGCTGCTGCTGCTGCTGCTGCTGCTGCTGCTGCTGCTGCTGCTGCTGCTGCTTGTGCTGGTGCTTGCTGCTGCCGCTGCAGACTGGGCGTCTGAGACCTTCGATGCAAATGTCGCCACAAAAACCTGCTGCACTTGCCGCTCCTGTGCAGGCGCTGCTGATAAATTCGCTGTCCAGTTCATAGTAATGCGCAGCGAATAGTTTTAGATGCAGGTGCTGCTGCTGCTGCTGCTCTGGCAACAAACCGGCTTCTGAAAATGCGCTTAAAACCCGTAATTTTTCAGATGTTTTGGCGCTAGAGTACTGTATTTTTGTTTTTATATGAAAATCGAAGAGAGAATGAAAGCAAAATAACGTCGAAGTTCGTCAAGGAAAGAATAGAGTTTTTTTTGGTTGGTGTCAACGCAGACATCGGACAGTGAGTGTCCTTGCTATTAAAAATTTCTTACTTGAAACGGCACAAAGACTTGCGAAGTAAGAACTGTTTGTTTTTTGCAAGACTTCTCTTCAGTTTTTGTTGTTGTTGAACTTGGCATGGGAGCTGATCGAAATACAAGGTAGCGTCACCAGTATTGTTCGTGATGCATCTTAGTACCCAGCTAAGAGATTAAGCCGGCGTTCGTCTGGAGACGGGCATGAGAACAGTTCAAGTTGCCAGAGACTAAAAAGTTCCTATACTCTTGTTCCAAGATTCACCTTTGAAATTAGACTCCTGCTATTTTATTGCCCTGCTCTGTTTTAACATCATACCTGTTCTACTTTATCTCACTAAATTCTACTTTAACTAACATGATTAATTACGAACACGCTCCAAATTTGAGTGGAATTGAATTATTTCTCGTTGAAGTACTGAGTAGAAAATCTATCACGAAAAGAGCTTGCATCATTCGTTTGTTCTGTGCACTAAATCATTGTTCCAAAACTGACTGGTGCAAGTTAGCGCAGCAATAATTTCTAAATGATATATACTCCTGATCAATACGCTGAGTTTTGCATCAGAATTGATAGTTGTTTGTATATGCTAGCTTGACGGGGTTGTGCTACTCGGTGAAATGAAAGTTTGTGTTCCATCTACGCGTCGTTTCTGCGTACATTTGATTTTTGCGCGCTCGTGATTGTTGTGTTAATGCTAGTGTGACCATGCGAAATTACCGGGGGCTCTGCCATGGAGCAGACCTGATGCAAATAATTATTGTGCACGCTGAGGAATTGTACCGTCTCCTCGGCCTTGACATAAACAGGTCAGGCAAGAATAATTCTTTTATTTTTCATGCGGTGCAGGCCCTATTTCGTGTCCGGTCTTGAATTATTAACAAAACCAGAGGGTTCCGTTTCCCTTAATCCATAAAGGGAAACGGAACCCTCTGGTTTTGTTCAAGTGCACTTTCCTAAACATTTCGATTTAAGTTAGGATGAGTTGTTTTTTTCTACGGTATTGAACAACTTGAGTTCAGTTTATTTGTCCTTCAGCGATCGATTTCGCTGTCAGCTGTACTGTAAGCTGCCGTCTACCATTTCATCTACAGATGAACTTAAAAATATAAGTCTGTACAGTGTGTGCATCAAAAATGCGCGGGTTCTTGACACTATGTTTGGTGTGGTGGGCGTAATTAATTACAGTAACCGAATAGCACGTGGTTTCTTGTGATGCTAGGCGGTTGCCGAATTGGTCTTTTTAAGGTCAAAACCACGCATCGTTTTTTGCGTATAATTTCAACATGATCACTACTCGACATCTCACTACTGTGCAGGGCTGTCAAGATGCGGAGAGTTTTTTATGGAAAAACTTCATTTGAAAAGAGCTCCAACTTAAAAATTTTGACCAGACAGAAAAAAGAGCTCATTTGGCAGCCCTGGTCGTGCCCTGCTGCTATGTAGGTCAATGTTGCGCAAGTTGGTGGTGCGTGTGACCCTTCATTGACACTGAAGGCCGGGCACGCACTGCTTCATCATTTTATTCGACCGAGGACTTCGCCTGACGCTCTTACTCTGAACTTTCTGTGCTATTATCTACGCGTGTTGTTTGTAATCGCCTCAACTCTGTGTTGGTATGGAGAATGTAACGCTCATCACAACGGTAAATCAACCTCAACCTTCATGCAATTTTATTATTACATTACCAGCTTGCCCAAATGGTCGCCGTATCTACGCGTGTTGTAGGGTAATCGCCTCTGTGTTGGTTTGGAGAATGCAACGCTCATCACACCCGTAAATAAACCTTCAACGCAATTTTATTAACTCCAATTGGTCTTAATGGTCGCATGTTCCTCCAGAGAAAGTGAAGCGCAAGATCACACAACATCGCCTTTTACGCTGAGCCATTTTCTTGACAGATTGTTACATGATGAATTCTCGTGTCTCAAAAATTGATCCAGGCTCATCAACCCAGTGATGGTTGATACAAATGCTCGAAAAGGATATTTTAATGATCAAATGTCTACGTGAAGGTTAGCAGTTGAAATACGAAGGCTCCAAATATTATAGCCATTAAAACTCGATGCAATATCATTCAGTATTCTTCCGTTATTCCCTGATATTCTTCCGAATGACAAATACTAACTTTTGAGAAGCACATTCATCCTGTTGTTTTTTCTGTTGAGTGAAAGGGGATATTACGGAGGCCTGTGGTAACTCTCACTGCGCGTTATGAGTTGATGCTTCTGCATTGGTCTATCATAAGATACTGGTACCGAATTTTCTTTTTCTAACCAAAATCCAGCATTGTTTTTACATCTAATTTCAACATGATGGCTACTCGCCATCTCACGCTACCGTTCATAAATGTCAAGATGCCGCGTATTTCTTATAGGCAAATTTAATCTGAAAAGAGCGCCAACCTGACTTGGCGTCCTGATGGTGACTTGTGATAATTTTTTAAAATCCGTTTTCTTTTGATGCCCATGTTTTCAATTCTTGGTCACCAGGTTCAAGTAAGTTAAGTGTGTTTTCGAAAGCGTTTCATGATTCTCGTCTGTGCAAATGCTGAGCAGAATTTTGCTTACCTGGTACGCTCTCTCTCCCAGCTGCTGTTCGATGCTCTGAGCTAAACGGGGAAAGTTGCTGTTTGTATTTCAAAATTTCATTCTAGATCAACGGAGTTCTCTTTTCTTTTTGGTGTTCGTCATGAGAGTTGGAGGGTTGTTATAGACGGGCATGTTTAACCCGAGGCTACTCTGATTCATCGTATTTTCTTGTTATTTTGTCTCATTTTTGATGAAGAACCCTTCACATTTATGTTACTGTTTGTGGCTTCATAAGAATTGTCAGGTTCCATTTTCTCGTTTACAGGGATAAATTTTAAAACAACTAAAGTTATTGACTGCGATGGGTTAAATTGAAGTTCAGTTTTCAATTCAAATTGAAAGTAAAAAGTTGTTAAAAATTTTATAGATACCAAACATTAACAGGGTCCATTAAAACCACCAATTTTAGCAGATAGTTAAAACTTTTCCAAACGACCCATCGGTGGGTCGTTTCGCCGTAGGAAAAACTTAAGCACTACCCACCGATGGGTCGTATCTCAGTCTACTTGTTAAGTCGTCGTACGGGTGCAGCTGGTGGCGTAAGTCGTTCGGAATGGGCTTGAAATAACTGAGGCTGCGAACTGTACCTCTACACTGCCAGAAATTAATTGAATATCCGGTTTCAGTTGGCTCATGTTCATATCGCTGAGTATCACTTCATAATTATCATAAACTAATGAAAAAACTATCAAAAACTAATTTTTGATGTTTGTAGTTGTGTTCACGTACACTTTGCCAAATAGTTTCCTGTAATAATGATGGGTGTAAGCCTTTATTATTTCTTTTGTCGCTCAATTCTTTCTTACGTCACAAAGAAGAGGAGGTGCTTTCTTTGTATTTATACAGTAAGGCGTTGAGTTTATTTTGTGCTCTGAATCAGCTAGAAAGTAAAAATTCTTTCGCTCAAGTCCAGTGCATTTTGTTGAAGTTGCAGTGAAAAAACGCTACAAGATGTTAAGAAACTATTAGAAACATTTAGTCATTTTGCTGATGGTGGACTTAAAATTAAACAGTGCTTACTTTGTTGCGATAAATAAATTCGCATCCAGCTTTAATCTGAACCTTCCGTATCATGTCACTTCGTTGAAATACAGACAGTAAAGTTTTCTCCCTATTTTAAATTTTTAGTCGGCTATGATTAGTCTGAATATTACGTATCATGTCACTTCGTTTAAATACAGTTTAACAGTAAAATTGTCAATTTGAGATTTTTCTTCGGCTATGAAAATCAGTTTCATTTAATTTGGAAGCGTTGAGAACTCGTCCCTTTCTTGAAATGGTCAAAGAGACAGCCTGGCTGTCGTCAGTGATGGCGGGTTGACCCCGCGCCAATTGGAGAGAGGAAGGTTTTTTCTAAATAAAATGATTATGGAGCACAAATCTCTTGATCGCTTCCTCGAAGTTTGCTGATACTGCAGTTCTTGCTGTCGACACTGCGACTCCGAATGTCGCCCATGAACCTCTGGACGACTTCTCTTGAGGAAATGTCGAAAAGTTAATGCAGGCCGCTGATAATGAGTCGAAGTTAATGGAGTCCTAATTAGAAGCGTTATCGTAAGCATCAGTCGTTTATTGTAATCAAAGTGGCTGATCTCATTACGAGAAGTCGCTCGAGACTGACATTAACTTCTTGCTGCGACATGACGCTAACAATGTCGTTTTATACAACTTCGTACGTTGTAGACCAACACTTATTATTTTCTTCATACTTGGTTGTTTTTGAACCGAGTAATCGAGATATGCTTAGCCTATCTCGCAGTCCGAATTAAAGAAATTTACCTGAAGGTTTTTCCTATAGTAGAAAGTTCATCAGTTTCTTTAAAACGAATGTAAAACAAACTCTAATCAGTGCCTTGTGGTGGAATGGTATGCGCCAAGGGAAGATATGAGGGAATCCCTACCTTTTGTACCCAACTTGTCGAATATTTAAGATTAAACTGGTGCAGCACTCAAGGATGTTAAGCATGAATAAATTTCTATTGCATCAATGCGAACTCTCTCGAGTGCCTTTCCTTCATCATCGAAGTTCCATTATTATAGTTGCATTTCATTTTATGGGTTGTATAGTGTTAAATTAGTTTTGTCACGTAATGTGGCCTAATTTACTAATTTGTGTTTTTGTGCTATGATTTTTTATAATGTTGACTTTCTAGCTTCAGGATGGAGAGGTTTTTGCTATGTAGTCTAATATTTTCCCGTTTTATTACCACGTCCATCATTTTCATTCAAGATATTACTCGTAACTGATGCCTAAGGTGCTGTGAGAATGTTGAACGATAAAGCTAACCCTTGTGAAGTTAGAAGCTGAAACACTTGCATCATGAAGAGAGAGTAGGTGACTGTCCAGGACAGTGAGACAAGTTGCGATTGTGAGAGAACATTAGGTATTGCGAATTGAAATATCGCTGCAGAGATTAAATTGTCTCAGCATCTCAGTGCTGAGAGACGAGGCTTGTGTATCTGAGTTCCGCGCTCAAGTTAGGTTTGTTTCGAGACTATTGCGTAGGACTTTCCCCATATCGCTCGTTTTTGCATATTTCCGTTGCTCTTTCCGTTACTTTTTTAATATTTCCGTTACGTGAGCGATAACTGCAGATAACGTCTCACATGAGCTCACCGTAAATTTTTATTCCATTAGCACCGTGTATGAACAGTTTTCTCCAACTGTCGCAGGTAGGAGAAGTGTTATGTATATTAACTAATTTGAATGATCTCTATATGTAGTAGCACTCACAAAATATTATTGCAAAATAGCTATAATCTTTCACGTAAACGCATTGATTACGTGCTTGGCTGCTTAGCTGGTGAATTTTGAATGATCTCTATATGTAGTAGCACTCACAGAATATTATTGCAAAATAGCTATAATCTTTCACGTAAACGCATTGATTACGTGCTTGGCAGGCAAAGAGAGAATTCTAAGGGCAGCAAATGCCGGTGAATGCCTTTATTCTCTATATTTGATGTTGGCACCAAGTTAGAGCGATCATAATCCTATAGTATATTCAGGTCGATAGTACTTGGAATAGGTTGTAAGATTCAAATGGCTGTTATATCCTTTAAGTACGGTCATCTTGCTTCGCTGAGAGGGTGTACTGCTCATTCTAAATGTCATTACGGTTTTTAACGCGCCTTATTATACACGAAAACTCCACCACTAGCAGTTTCTTGACTTCCTAGTGTGGTCAGACTTGTTTTACGAGGTATCAAGTTATGAATAGAAGGGAACTTTGCAAGAGCTGAACGCTTGGTTGCTGAGACCCGATGATTTGTGTCACTTTCCATCACCCTCAGAAAGTATGTGAGCTCCTTGTACTCGTCTCAAGTTTCATTTGATAATGCTGAAATAGTCAGGTCACGTTCGCCTGGCGAGATAGGAATACTACTCACTCGACATCGTGCAGATGTATCGTCTTTGGCTGCGTGCATAACTTTCAAGGGTATCGCGTGGGGAATGCCTGTGTGTGTGTGTGTTTATACCAGAATTTCTTGTTCTTTCGTAGTATTACGCCCTCACATTACTTGAACAGCTGTGATTACTTGAACCACTGTTTTGACATTTTTTCTTTTAGAACGCTATTGGTGTGATCAAAGTGGCTAAAACTTTCAATTTTAATCTTGTTTTTTTTATCGGCGTAACTATTAGCGCCGTTCAATCTGCGGGATACAAGGGTATTTCGTACCTACCTGTTCTAAATCTTATGGATTTCTGGTCTGCATCAAGTTGTCAGCGTGCCACCCTGCGAAGTAATACGGTTTATAATATAGAATTGGACTTTTTTTTGCACTTACTGGTCGTAAATCCCTTATGTCATGAAATAACTTTTTAGTGTCATGGTTAACGGTCGCTTATGTGTTGATGAACAAATCACGGTATGTCTCTGTAAATGTAACTAGAAGGAAGCGGGAGAAAATTAGTAGGTTGTATGTACTGTAAATCTTCACACGGTGTTCTGAAAAGAAACTTGTGTCGGTAATTTATGAATAACAAACCTGCTTTTAGAAGCCTGGCTGGAGCTCCTCCAGAATTCTAGGGCTATTTATTTATCTCGATCCTCGTTGTGACTTAGTAAACAAGAGTAGCAAGAGTTTCTGTTCCATCATGTTGTTCGCTTTTACTTATCTGGCCACAATTTGCATTCGATGAGGGCTAGGCGTTTCTTAGTCCTGGGCGGTCGATCGCCGACGTTGGGTGCATAGCAATTACGTCCTCAGTGGGTCTTGCTTCTTCCTGCTTACGAGCGCCTTTGTCTCGTGTGCGCATCGCTCCGTAATTCGTAGACGTTCTTTGTTATGCTGATGAACGCGTTTAATAATACTGAGGAATCGATTTGCGTGGAATTGGTGTGTTTGGATTCGTTTCTAAAGTAGTTCTCATCGTGAATAATCTCTGAATTATTTTGAGTTGTATTTGTTTTCTTCACGTGATGAGGCAGTTTTTCTCCAAGAGTGAATGCTGACGCTTGTTATGTTCTCTAGTAGTGAATAAACACGGATGGTATGTTTATTTGAAACAAATATTTGACTTTTTGTTAATGATAGTTTTTACCTTGACGATGTATGAGAAAGCGCAAGTTCTTTTGAATGTTATTGAAGACATGAAGGTCAGTGTTTCCTGAGGGACAGCGTGAGCTTAGAAGTGAGTTTGCCCTTGGTTCTCAGTGTTCCTATAAACATGTTTACTCACTGCTTGCGGAGAATATTCTCGTCGCTATAGACTAGAAATTACCCCAGACGTGTTCGCATTCCAAAAAATGTAGCCCATGTGTCCTCAACATACATTTTTTTCAATTTAGCATTACTTGCAGTTTCGATTGCTGTAGCTTGTGTTGAAATTGAATGCAAAATTTCATCCATATTTATTACGACGTGCGCTGCACCGGTTGAAATCGTTCTCATGCTTTTTACTGTGTTTTGAGAAAAAAGTTCATATTTTGATGAACATTAACATGAAACGAACAAGCGAGGTTAGCGTCCAAATTTTCGTTGTGACGCATTTAGGCGCAGTTGCAGGTTGCTGATGGAACTGATCTCCAGTGTGAGAAACAGTCGTGACTCACGTGACACAGTTGTGTGTGGTACTGTTTGATGGTGCATGTCCCTATCTACGGAAATCAGCACTACCAGAGGGGAAAATGTGAGGATCCGAGCTGACAGTTATGTAGGTCTTCTTTTTGTTAAAATGAAATGTTTATTTTGATATGTTGAGGGTCGTTTTTTCGGTTTACTGCTGTTCGACTTTTCAGCACCTATTACGTTCTTCTTCAACTTTCATCTTGTTTCATGAACTTCTTTCTCAACTCACTGTTTCTATGCGCCATGAGCATAGATTCCGCGTTCCCTTACCTCTATACTAAATGATGCCTTCTTCCTTCCTCCATTCGGATCGCCTCTGTTGTGGATAGGGAGGCTTAAACTAACAACTAATCTGTTGCTTGTTCCCTATGGAGGGCATGGGAAAGGCAGTGGGTTTAAGCAAGTTGGGTTTGTGTATCCTGTGCTATGTGGACGGATACCCCCAAGGGATTGTTGGTTACTTCAGCCATAGCATTTTTATCTTTCGTGGTCATTTTGTTTTTCTTCGATATCTCCTTTTTGTATTTTCTTCTTCTTCATGGCATAGTGTGTTTTTGTGTGGGAACAAACTTTGTGTTTTCAATAGTCCAAGCTAAATGGTTCCCTCTCTTTGCTCTTTGAAACACGCTTTTATCATGGCTGAGAAGTCTTAAACTGTTGAGATGAACTATCTTTAAACTATCTATTAATATAAACTATCTTTATTAATGCAAAATAACTCATGGTAGTTTTGTTTTCTTAGTGTGATAGTATAAGATTTTTTCGAAGCTGCACGTCAAATAGATTTTTTATCTAATTTTTTTTTCTAATCTAATTTTATCTAAGTGTGCGCCGCTACAACTCGTTTGTCATTCAGCGGGACGCTGTTAGAGTCAAATATTGTAAATATCTAATGTAACGGGATTATAATTTTTGTTTGCTGCCTGCTGTTTGAGTGACATAGCGGCTCCTCTGCTTTGGTTACGTCGAGCTCCTGATAGGACAAATTTTGCTCCTTAGGTTTTCCGATTTCGAGGCACCATTCTGGTGCTCCTCTATAGTTGATTTGTAGTATGCTCCATTTCTTATCATTCTTCAATAAGAACAGATTTTTGGTATCTTATTCGTCTACGTATGCAATCGCTGTGTCTATCGCCGTTGTTTGTCTGTTTAGTGACTGAAAGCTGTCGTTGGTCCTAGGATCTGCTTCGGAATTTTGAAGTTTCTATGCTCGTGGCCATCTTTTCAGAGACGTTCCGCTTTCTGAACTTGGATCATAATTTTCGGAGATGTTGTCAGTCGCTAATGACATCTTTCTGACACTTCCGGTACTATTTAAGTCTTAATTATACCTTACGACGCAGATTCTGTGCCATAAATACTCTGTTAAAAATCTCTACTGACATCCCGATCGTAAACTTGCTTCTATATGACTGCAGCGACTTCAAATCTTCAGTATCTCTCCGGTGAGGGCGATTGTTGAGCGACTTCGGGGTTACTTGGACCAGATAAGAAGAAGAAGAAGATGGAAAGATTTAGTTATTTATTAAAATGTAGGAAAGGAAAATTTCTAATTCTCGTGCTTATTTCACTGAGGAAAAAAATGCTGGAGCATGTATCTCTTTGCCAGAGATTAAATTCAATCGATCATCGTTGACTTCACAAAGCAAGCGAAATATCACTTGATGATTCGTTTCAATGTTGTATTTTTTTTTAATTCATCAGTGGTGGTGACGTGTCTTGACGAAGTCAAGGAATGTATTCCTTTTTTGTGCTGTGTTACTACGGGTGCCTCGGTACTCATTGCCGTGATCTGTTAAGTCGTTATCTTATTATTCAGTTAGAATTCATTTCTTCAATCAAAATAATTACGAAAATTGAGATGGTTGATTGTTCTCGTTATCGGCGAGCTATACTATTTTTTTATTTTGTGGAGTTTCGGAGTTTCGTACTTTTTGCGTACTAAAATCAAATTTTCTTCCTAGTATGGTGCTCGAACTCTACGTCATCGAAAACATTCACGATGTTCCGTGTGTTGTTCTATATCGGGTCCTGACCAAAATGACGCGCTGCTAGATCCTTTTTTTTATGTTGGTACTCGGTGCAGGTGTGCAGCATTTCCTGTTATGGTGTGCTATTGTGAGCCTTTCCTGAGGAGACACTCCTTGCTGCCGTGTCCAGGTAAAAAATGCCTCCCGCCACTCTAACTTCCGCTGCAATCTCCCCGGTTTTGCTCTGCTGACTCAACCACCTTGGTTATCCTTACGAATTTGTGCTTTTTTCGCTGTTCTTTTATTATTTTTGTATCGATCAGAGTTTTTCATACAAGGTGATTTGTGAACTTGCTTCTAGCTGTGGTAAATGACTCTTATCTATTTAATCATCAACTTCTATCGATCGCATACCTTTGCAAAATCTGTTTTTTTAGTGGATTTACTGTTCTGCCCGCTTCTTACTCGTGTACTGTGGAGTGCCAATTTTATACATAAATTTATAATAGTTACTTATAATTAGACCTTGAAATCAGTAAGACACAACTGTTGTGTCTATGGGAATATGCCCGCCCCAGGGAAGATCCTGAGCTGAAGGTTAGGTTGGCCTCCCTGTTCATGAAATGGAATAAGTTTTTTGTCTGTTGTTTTGATTCACAGTTTATTTACGCACCTACTACTTTATTCCTCAACCTTTATTCAATTTTATTTCAAAAGCTTCTTTCAAACTTTGTTTATATGCGTGGGGTGTGAGTACACAATTTGTGCATTGATTTATCGTGTCCTTTCATACTTACTGATGCCTTCCTCTTCCCTCTCTTATAGCACCTCTGTTGGAGTTATAACTAACTTGAAATCTAATCTATAATTTCTGCTGCTTTGCACAACCGAAAACGTTAAAGTTTGACTGGTATAAGCTTGGTAACGTGGATCTATTATTTTTGTACCCGAGTACTTAGCGTTTGAACAGTTTGTGAAAATTCTCCAACTTTCTTTCAGCTCTTGAGTTCGTTTTTAATATTTTTATGTAAAGCAGTAGTGCGTAGTCTACTGGCATTTTAATCCCTTCGGTTATATTTTCAGCTTCGTTTCTACACATCTTCATCGATTCTTAAGACAGAGCAAGTGTGTGTCTGGTACGGTGTCACAAAACTTCCTCAGCCCTTTTCTGCTTCATGAATTAAAGTTTCTAATGGGGACAAGGTTTTGTAATATCCAAAAGAGTACAATGTATTCATTGAACTCTGGTGACGAGGCTTTGCTCTATTTTAATGGGAAACTGTGTGATTGCTTTGCTATTTTTTGCGCGTACTTGAGGCAGACGTGACTCAAAAGACCGAAATGACACGTGCCGTGCGCTCCCCTTCGAATTTCCGATCTTTAATTACATCAGTTTGTGACCTTGACCACGTTTTTTTACCATGTTCACTTTTTCTGGAATGGGATTTGAAACATTGTGCCCCTGTTCATTTACGGGAACGAATGGAAAATTACGATGGATTTGTAATTTTGTGCGCGTCTCATAGCGTTAAAGTAAACTTCGAAATGAATTCAGTGATTAAATTAAGACCTCGCGAAAGTCTTAGGTTCATAAATTTTTCCAAGGTTTTATTCTGGCAAGTATTTCTACTAATTTTGTTGTCGGGAGCGCAAGTTAAAAGAAATCATTTTTCGATTAATTGATTTCAATTCTTATTGACGTTCATGAATTTAGTCGTCTCCAATTTATCTTCCTGTCTGTCACAAGCAAAACCATCCAAAAACCCTTAAAGACTCGATAAACGAATTGCAGCCTAATAATTTTAGGCGTTCAGGCGTCCAATTCTGTGTTCAAATATACACAACTGTTTAGTTGCTGCTTCATTCATTGGAAACATGAGGGTAATCATTAAAAGAACAGTTGTCCTTGTGTTTTAACGAGTCCGTGCTCGAAAGCAAGTTTCTCCTCTGCCGGAGAAAACGTGAAAACTGAATCCTGATTCTGAAGCGTTTCTGGTTGAGTATCATCGATGAAATAATAATTTTCTTATCATCTCTTTCTGTGTTTTTTACGTCACTTCCAATTTTACAGGCAAACCTAGGGCTAATTTAGTTTTCGCTTCCAATACTTGCAAGGTCTGGATATAGCTGCTAATTGTAGAGCAATCTCTCCAAGTCCATGTTGTTAATAGTTTTCAGTGCCACGACTCTATGTTGGTCGTGCTTCTCTGTGTACTACGTCCAGTTTTCACATCTTGCGTTCGTGCTGGCTGAAAAATTGGGCCAATTAACATCAAGTTCCTTCATAGGGATACTGCTATTGTATCAATTGGAATTGGTGCTCACAGGAGAAATGTCCCAAGCGAAAGGTTACCTAGGTTATTTTTGTTTTTTTACGGACCATCTGTTTTCGATTCTGTGCTGTGTTCTATGCGCCACTTGTTAATTTTCCAATAAGTTAAAATTTGTTTTATAAATTACTTTCAATCTTGCTGTTGCCATGTCCTCTCAGGGGGATACAACTATTGTATCTATGGGAATTAGTACTCCCAGGGGGGAAAATGTGTGAGGGCCCGAGCTGAGAGTTAGGTAGGCCTTCTTTTTGTTGAAATAAAATGTTTTTTTTTTTGCTATGGTAAGGACCACCTTTTTTCGGTTCACTGCTGTCCTGTTTTTCAGCACCTACTACTTTCTTCTTCAACTTTTATCTTGTTTCATGACCTTTCTCAACTTACTGTTTCTATGCCCCTTCTGCATACATTCCGCATTCCCTAATATCGCCACTAAATGATACCTTCCTCCTACCTCTCTTCGATGCGCTCTTTTTTTGTAGCGATTAGGGAGACTTAAACTAACTTATAATCTAATCTGCTGTTGCTATGTGTACGGTGTGAAGACATATCTTGGGCTTTGACAAGGACTTGACTAACGAATTCGATTCTTAAAACGCCCATGTACTTCGAAAGATGCTTTATCACATGGAGATGTTTTTTCTGCTTGTCATTGAAAACAAATTTATCATGCAAATAAAGTTACTAATTGCTAAGTATTCTCAGCTTTGTCTCATCTTACATGCAATAAGGCATGATAGTGCGCAGTTATTAAATAAATTGCGATGTTGTGTCTCAATATTATCAACGCAAAATGTACCCGGGCTGCGGACGGATGCGAGGGTTGCAGCGCCTGCCGTCACCTCAAGACTCGATCATGATAACGCGATGTGGTTTTTACTTTGCTCGTGCTTGCTCTTTAGGAACAAAGCGGGCTTTTGTTGTGCGTACCCGGATGCAGTGAGTGAAGTCATTGACGTGACACAGTGACATTTTTATTGGCCTTTAAAAGAAACATCTATATAGAACTGATCGCTCGATTTTACAATCATATTTTGTTGGGGATCATTATAGTTGTTCAACTTTTAACCTTTAACCTCAGGGAGGGGGAGTGAAATATGAGCTTATTAAGGAGGGTTTCCAATTTAACCTACATTTCTTCACGTTTTTCAGTTCCTTGAGCGCCCCCTTAAGGGGATGCAACTATTGTATGTGTAGGATTAGTGCTCCCTGGAAGAACATGTGAGATCCTGAGCTAGACTTTAGGTAGGCCTTCCTTTTATTGAAAAAGAGTAGGTTTTTTTGTTTTGTTGCGGACCTTTTTTTTCGGTTCAGAACCATTCCTGTTTTTCGGAACCTATTACTTTCTTTTTCAAGTTTTATCTTGCTTCATGAATTTCTTTCTCAACCTACTGCTTTTATTAACTTTGTGCTTTAGATACTGTGTTCTTTCAACTCCATACTTAATGGTGCTCTCCTTCTTCGTCTCTTTGGAACCTTGGTTGGGCCAGGGAGGCTTAACCCTTCACCGCCAATGTTGATTTCAAAATCCACTTCCATAAACAGCTCTATTACATGCTATTCCTTGTGAAATTTGTGCCCTGATGTGTTCTTCGAAGTTCATTGTCGAGTGGCAGTCACTTTCTCGTTGTGATGTCGGTGACTACATGGTGCCGGTGTCAGTTTAAAGATGGTGGTTGTGATAACGGTTAATATGAGTACAAAATGCGGACGTTAAAGGGTTAAACTAACATATAATCTAATCTAGTGCTGGTTTGCCCACTAAGTATTGTGCTGATGAAGATTGTATCAGGAACCTACCCGCTTTGGAATGTAACGCTTAGCAATCGCGTCGCTGAGACAACGGACTGGCTTACCTCATGATCTCTATAGAAGCATCTACCGTGTGAAATGCTATTCGGTGTACAATAATAGTGTACATTGTAAACAAGTTCCATAATTAATTTAGGCTTCAGTGACGAACAATTAGTGTTAGTATGTGGATTAGTGACGAGCCCAAAGCGTTTAAAGCTCATTTAACTATCATTATTGCCGTTTTTTGAAGTGGTGGGGCGATATTTGTTTGGTGATCAGCGGTTGCGTTAGCTGGTATTGCTTTGAGTGTCTGCTCGACGAGTAGAGAATCGAAAGTAGTTCCGGAAACACGTATGGTAATTCAAATGAGAAAGAAACAGGGCCCAAAGATGTCACAATACATTAAAATATCAATGTTTGCAAAAACCCAGAAAAAGAGGCTATGTATTCTAAATTATTTAAAGGACGCGTAAAAATCACTAACGCTGGTGCTGGAACTGTTGTATTGTGTTAAAACTGATTTCTTACTTATTTGAAATTGTAACTTATTTCTGCTATGTTGCCTTTGTTGTGAGTTCTTTACGTTTCCTTCATATTGGTACGCCGATGAAATGCACTAATCATCAAGTCCTCAAGTCCTTGATCAGAAGGAGATTCCACCAACGTTTTTCTTGTTTTAAATTATGGTTCAAGTTCTGTAATTGGACAGGAGTGAGGTACTCCCTCTTCAGAAGTTTCTGAGTATAACGTTATAGTATCTACTATAGTGCTGAGGTAATTTTATTTGGACTTGATAAATTGTACTCCAGTAGTAAATGGATGTTAAGCTTCTGTGTTACCTAGCCCTCATTCCACACCGTCTTCTCGAAGGGTCGGTCCATAGCTCCAACTGCGGAATGTTTGCTCCTGGAGCTTAGAGCTAATTAGCCACCGTGGACTCGCATCGGTTAAGCGATGCTACTTCCGCTCTTCATTTCCCTCTCTGCTGCTATCTCCGTGAACCAGCACAGCGCTGAGGCTTTAAAATAACCACTGGGCCGGCGGCAAAGCAATAAAATAAGCGTGTTCTATTATGGTGGTTATTGCAACAACTCGCTCTACAACCCGGTGGTTATTACAACTCGCTCAACATCGCCGTGGTTATCACAACTACAACCATATAACAACTCCGTGAGTTCACTAGTTTTCGAAAGAAGAATAACTCAAGATTTGACCAGAAGCTCCGATCAAAAGGGAACTCGAAGCAGAGCGCGTTGCCGCCCGTGGCTTGGAAGCGAGGCGACGCGCCCCCGCAGTCCAGCTAGGCGGCCTGGCATGGCGCCAGAGGTAGCGGGGCTGCAGCGTGCCAGCAGCGGCCGCCCTGGTGCCAACTGCGGGGCCGCGTACGCCGTCCCTCCGGCCCTCCTCCTGCGTCATTTGCTACGCTCTCCTCCCTCCTTTCTTTCTTCTTGGTGGCGTTGGCTACGCTTTCTTCACTCCTGCGTCATTTGCTACGCTCTCCTCCCTCCTTCTTTCTTTCATCTTGGTGGCCTTGGTTACGCTTCCCTCCCTCATTTTTTTTGGTGGCTTTTCTCTCTCTCCTCTTGGTGGCATCAGTTACGCTCTCCTCCCTCTTTCTTTCTTTCTTTCTTTCTTTCTTTCTTCTCGTTAGCATAAGTTACGCTTCTCTCCTTTTTTCTTTGTGGCTTTGGTTACGCCTCCCTCCCTCCTTTTTTTGGTGGCATTGGCTACGCTTCCCTCCCTCCTTCTTTCTTATTGGTCTGGTGGCATTGGTTATGCTTTACTCCCTCCTCCTTTTTGGAAGCTATTCTCTCTCTCCTCTTGGTGGCATCAGTTACGCTCTCCTCCCTCTTTCTTCTTGCTGGCATTCGCTCGGATTTTCTCTGTACTCTCAACGCCAAACGTCATAAGTGACGCTTTCGTTTTGCCTCTTAGTGTCTTTGGCTGAGCTTTTCTCATTCCTAGCGTCATTAGTCACGGTTTCATCTCTCTTTTTTCTTAGGGGTTATGGCTGAGCATTTTTCTCTCCTCTTAGCGTCCTCAGTAACGCTTATATCTCCTCAATGTCATTCGTTACGAGTTTCTCTTTATTATTAGCGCTATTAGTTTCGTGTTTCTCACTTGTTTAACTACGTTGAATAGTCCTAAGTAAGCCACTGCAATTTTTTTATTCCATGCACATCAATTTTCTGGTAAGAGCATTTTGTTCACTGAAGAAAAGAAGCATGGGAGCTTTCTCAGTTTTACTGCTGTCGAGATGTTAGACAAAAAGATTTTGTTAGGTATCATTATTAGTTAACGGTTACTTAGACTAAACTTTGAAACCGCGTACATATTTGTCAATTCAGATGGTTAATTGGTTCTTCAGTGTAGTGTCCACAATACAGGAGTTGCTGGTATCCGACTACCCTTACTTCTCCTAATCTCTAGTATATATACAATAGTTCGATAGGCCGAATAGGCCGTTCGATCTTTACAATCTGATTCTGCGACAATCAGTAGGCGTACATGTCGTGTTCGAGGCCAGTCCTCTTTTGGTCCATATTTGTTTTTATATTTTTGTTGAACTCTCCACTTCAAGATTGGAGTGCCTGTGCTTCAACTACAACGGTAACGTTTCATGAAAATTGACGAGCTCTGTAGAGTAGGCACTGCTTCAGCAAATTAGGTGCTCCAATAATAGAGAATTTTTTCCATCATTAGTCAATAAGTGAAGTTCTAAGTTTCAACGTGATCAATCTCTGCTTGCATACACATACAAACACACGCACACACCCAATGAGGGTCAACATGTCAATGTTGTCTTCGTAAGTCCATTTTATCAGAATGATGATCGCTATTATACTATCCAACTGTCCAATTATGCTAATGATTAAGAGGCCTTATGAAGAAGCTATTAGCAGCGGCGAGGCTTGACTTGGGTTGGAGTTTTTTAGGTCCGCAAGAGCATTAGATAGTTTTTGATTTCACTCGAAAATATACGCGTTGAGGTCATCCCTCAGAGTATAGAATTTGATCTCGGCTGCAAATAGCCTTATGGCTGTTGTCGTGGATTACTGTAGGCTGAAACTCTCGTAACTAAAGGTAAAAATGTCAACGGTTGATCAATTAAAAGAATGACGTAGTGTTTAATCTGGGACTTGGGTGTTGCTTTACAGCAATAGGCTCACTTTTGAGTTGCTGTTCGCCGTAAACCATTGACTGACCTTCCATGATATTATAAGCGAGCGTGAAACTTGAGGTTAGAATACGAATTGTTTAAACACAGCCCTGGAGCTGTGCCGTTCTCTCATTGTCGATTTTATCATTTGCATGGATGGATGATTTGTTGGTTGTACGCTAGAGCCATAAATTCTTCCTCAGCAGAGAAACCGACCTCGCTGAGATGTTTTGAAATAAGCAGGACGTGTCGGCTCATTGATATGTATTATTTTTATCGAATGCAAGCTCTTCATGACAAACGCGGCTCCATATCCGGGCGCTAATTTTTTGGACGAGCGACTTGGCACTGAGAGGAGACGAGTCCGTGAGCAACAAGGCCTGCTCTCCCTCCCCGACCCTTGCTGGTAAAAGAGAGCCTCATTAGGGCTGTAGGCGGTCACTTGCCTCGCTCCTCATTTGTTCTCTCGACCTTAATTACTTGAAAACAGGTGACGGAGAAACCCTCTCACAAACGAGTCTCTCTTTTTCTCTGCTATGCGTTGCCATCCTGCCGCATGTGTGCGCGCCGACACCAGTGCACAAATGTGTGCGTGGCTCCCGATCCATGCTAGCTAAAAGAGCAGTTTGAATTCATGAATTTTGCTCATTTTGGCATCGATGGGAGACCTGTTGAGGAATTTTATGTTGAATTTTCGCATAACGATAAAGCACCATGCTAAGTACGTTCTAAATAATTTGGATTCATTACGGAATTTGGATTATAACGTTGGTAGAGTCAATCGATACCTGCTATATACCTGAAAAGGCTCTGATTTGTGAATAAAGTCTTGTACAGTATTCGTAACTAAACCTGTTTGAAAAGAGCTTTGACCGACTGTTTGCTCTAGGTCTTCAGCATAGTACTTTAGTGAATAAATTATTTTCAACATCATGTCATGTACAGTCCATTATTATTATTATTATTATTATTATTATTATTATTATTATTTTTGGGTTTTCCCGCCGTTTTCGATACTCAGACGAAATCACAGCGTAATTTGATAGCGTTGCTACATTAAGGTATCAATATTAATGTAGCGTTGCTACATTAATATTGGGAATTTGCGGGGTGTGTGGATCCCATCGTTTTAGTGCCGTGGTATGTCATCTTTGGTCTGACGGAGGAGCGACGGTGTTTCTAGTCGCGGGCATCCGCGCTGGCGATGGTTTGGGCCTCATATGAGGCGTAGTAGATTTTCTCTCTAGAGGATGTACAGTCCATAAGAGCTCTTTTTTTTATGGAGTGTAGAGAAGAATCAGCGAGAACAAAGTAATGAATGGTCAGAGGAAGTGCTGCTGGCATGTCTGCTAAGCGACAGCGTGGCGTTTTGTATGGAGAGTTTCGAGTATCAGTTAATCCGATGTTACACAAATAGTACGATAAGCTTAAATTTCTTGCATTCTTGAAATTGTGAATATCTAGGACCATGTTTCCGCATGTTTGCCATTTATGATCATGACAGATTTTGCGTGTTCACGTTTCTCGTTCTACACGACGACGTGTACATCGTTACAGACCTTACGCTCTTGGTTTTATGCTGCTTTGTTTAGTTTCCCGTTTGATTTCTTTGGTATTACCAGAGTTCTACTCCCAGCACGCGGCTCGCTAACCATTAATTCGAACCGACAGGTGTCAAAAGCATTACACTCACTGCTGTTGAAGGAATGCGGGGTGGTGTCATATGATAGCCGTATTTTCTACCGCTCTGAAATCTATGGCCGTTACATTTTTAACAATGAAATCGGCGTATTCGATATGGAGGATTTATTCTTCTCCTTTTGGCGTAAGGTTAAGCTCTGCGTGAAATGACTTCGATGACTTAATGATTACGCTCTGCTTCGGGGACGACTTTTCATTGGGAAGTGTTGCTTTTTCAAAATTAAACACAAAAATTTTCAATTGTTCCTTTTTTATGGTATGTTTATTAACTTGTAGAAGTAATTGCATCTTCAGTTAAACAAGTGTAAGCGTATTTTCAATTTGTGTTTTTAAAACATATTTTCCTCTTGTATAAGCCGACTTTTCTTTAGGTTGGATTAGGATGAGTTTTCAATTGATCTGCACGCGTCAATTCTGTTAATCTTTTTAAGAGGTAGCCAAATTCGTGAAAAATACAAGAAACACTGTTTTTATGTATTCAGTTTTTAACCGAAGGCTTTCACAACTTTGATTCACGAGTTTTCAACTCGTGATTTTCGAAAGATAAGAAGCTTTGTGAAAACAAGATTTAGTGGGCTTCCAGGTATTGCAATACGTTTTGGCTGGCCGTTTTTTTTTTTTGCAAATTTACAAGTACAAATTTCAATTGTTGAATTGATTACGAAGATTAATTGCATTTCCGGCTCCTAATTTTGCGTCCGTTATCACCTCATTTTTCTGGGTATTATTAACATGCTTTCATGCTCATAGATCCTTGATCCTCACATTGTTTCTGAATGTCAGTTACGGCTGTCAAGGCGAGGTTTGCTCTTGACCCGTTGACTGCTTCGCTTGCATCAGCGCGCAGAAGCAAGTTGCTGCTCATCGTTATCGGCAACGTCTACCCTAATTTGAAGGTGCGGCGTGCTCTTGACCCGTTATCAGACACTCTCTGCAATTGAACTGTAGTCGACCAGTTCTTGCAGGGCCGGCAGACCGCCATGCAGAACCAGCACCTCGCCGCGCGGGGGCGAAGTCACCCGAGCGTCGTTGACCTACAACCCTTCTATGGAAAAGCTCGGGCTGACATTTTGTCTCCGGCTCAGCTCCTTCTCACAAATGTCTAAGGTTTCGCGAGAGCTTAGAGGTGAACTTTTAAAACGTCCTCGGTCTCGAACCGGTTTGACTCGCTTCGATGTCCGTCCGTTCACTGCGTCTCCAGCCCCCATGCTGTCTCGACCCACTCTGTGTCTTGGCTTCGTGCCTGTCTTTTTGTTTGATGCAAAGTACAGATAAATTGGACTACTGGCTGCAGCGAGTTAGGGATGGATGCTCAAAGTAGACTGTTTTTACTAAACCGAGTACGGTGAATTCAAGATTGCGCTCACAAGGTGAGCAAAACAAAAGATTTATTACCCGCGCGCGTTGTTGAAGATTTAAATTATCTCAAGTCGCATAGAGTGAATTCAGCGTTGCGTAACGCTAAGCCCCAACATTGTGGTCACTGTTCTCTGTGTTGCGCTATGAATTGATCTCATTGAAAACTATCTTCGCCTGTGATATTTATTTCCCGGTAAATCCTTTTTGAACTCGTGAGTCAAAAGTTAGCTTATTTCATTTGGGCTTGTTGCGTTATGTCATGCGTTGTCATGTGGCAGAGCTTGTGCTGCAGGGCTGCTGGCGCTCGGAGCAGTAGCTCAAGAAGCTGCCAAATTTTTTATTTGAAGTAAAAAGCAAGTCGGCCATCTTAGTGGAGCGTCACACACGACCTCTCTGGGTGATTTTTTGCTCGTCTCAAGCGTTTGATTGACGCTCTTGTCATCAGGCGTGCGCTCTTCTTCAAGGACCAGCTGCACTGAGCTTTCTTCCCTGCCTTCCCTTATAATTGATGTGACACAGCTTTCCGCTCTGACGAATGGTCTTTATTTATATGCAGTTGGACTTTAAATATATTTAGCGTCCGCGAGGTTTTGTTCTTGTTCAATCCATTTGCTGGTATGCCAGGTGTGTACTATTGCTACTCAAATGTTATTTTATCCGTTAAATGTCATGAAAGTAGTACTTGAATATTATCGAATGAAACGAAAATTTCGACTCGTTATTTTATTTACGATGTATTAAGTTAGATTTGTCCATACATTTTTTTTCTCCTAGAAGGGATGATTTGTGTGTAATTGGTTACTCGTTATTTTTTCAGGTACGTTGTCAATGCGAGAGAACAGACCGGGCATGCCTGCAGCTGAAGGTAATGTTGAGCGCAATGCTTGTGGCGTTGGATGACACTATCACCGATAGCTATGGTCTTTATTTACACTTAGTTTTTCAAATTCTTGTGTTCGATGCTAAGTATTCTAAAGTCGATTATTCAACTAATATTAAAGAAAATTTTTTTATTTGCTTCTGGAAAAACATCATTTAGATGACGCTCAAGAGCGCGTTGTTCATTACATCATTGCTCTTTATTTATTGTTCATTACACCATTGCTCTTTATTAATTATTTATTACATCATTGCTCTTTATTTATCATTTATTACATCATCGCTCTTTATTCATCAGTGCATCAGTGCATTTATTTTTTTTAACCGCGCCTGGACCTGTGGGGCAGAATGTTGACGCAGGTAGTATTAGAAGAGATTTCCTGGAACGGGCGCACTCCAAGCACGGTCCCGGACTTGGGCACGACTCGACGAAGTTTCCGCTGGGGGTTCCAGGGGCAGTCACGTACTGCTGCTTCTCGGTAGGCTGGCTACATGTACCGTGTGGCTCTGCCCACTATCATTGAAATCTCCAGCTGTAGTATGGCTACAGGTACTGTGTGGCTCTGCCCACTGTCATTGAAATCTCCAGCGGTAGTATGGCTACAGGTACCGTGTGGCTCTGCCCACTATCATTGACATC
Organism: Platorchestia sp. MABIK; assembly: GCA_014220935.1. Classification (NCBI taxonomy): domain Eukaryota; kingdom Metazoa; phylum Arthropoda; class Malacostraca; order Amphipoda; family Talitridae; genus Platorchestia; species Platorchestia sp. MABIK. The sequence continues at coordinate 63,575 of JACJUY010001374.1, read as the reverse complement.
TCCAGCGGTAGTATGGCTACAGGTACTGTGTGGCTCTGCCCACAATCATTGAAATCTCCAGCAACGCTCGTGGGTAATGAATCTTTTATTTTGCTCACGTTGTGAGCGCAATCTTGGTTCCACAAATTACGTATTTTTTCACGAGTTCAGTTCAATCTGAAATGCATAACGCATCTGCCTTGCTTGATTTGGCCAACCAAACTTTCAATTAACGAACCAATAAATGATCAAATTCAACGGCAGTCGTCGCCATGCGATGTGCAACTAAATAGTTTTCCGTGGACTTTTTGGCGCTTTATTTAAGCGTTCAGGGATGCAAGCCTTAAGATTAAATGCTTTTGCGTCCTTGACGGGAAATATTCGTAACAGACCGGCTGCTGTCGAACACCCATTACTTTTACTTAAAACGTACTCATTTCTCGGGGTCTCGTGCTTTACCGAACATAGTTGGCCACTTCTTCTTTTAATAGAATGCGTGTTTAGTATAAAAGTGATTCTTGCGTCTGAGAAGAATATTTTGGAATGTCGGATGTGGCGTTAGGAATTCATTGTGGTTTTAATGTCTACGCTTGATAATTACTCTTATGCGGCGTTTTTACTGTATGTACATTAGGTGTTACTGTAGCTTTAAAACACCACTTGAAGGATAAGGGATTCTTCGTGGATCTCTGCCCAGAGATAACATCTTCGATTTTTTGTTAGGGATTAAAACATTAGATGGGGTTAAGGCACTCTAAAATTTAGCATGTCAGTCCTAGAAAAGCCTGCTGAGTGTGATGACATTACTTGTTTATGGAAAACAAACTTTTTAAACCGCTGTAGTATAGTGCGCTAGAGATATGCGGATGTTTTGACACCTTGAAATATCCTTCATTGTTCTTGGTGTGATAAAGGATTGGTATCTACTCCTTGGAAAATCATGTTCCCTCATTTTGTTTAGAATGGAATGTTTTAACTCTATCTGGCAATACAACATTGGGTTCTCTTAACGTAGTGCGTGTGTCTTGATTGATTACCCTTGCGACGTACTCCTAATTATCGCACTACATTATTGTCTATTGAATTCATGTCAATTCGGTGGGGCTCCTGTTGACGAAATGCTAGCGGTTTAATACTTACTCGGTTTTGAAACTTGCCCCATTCACATCAAATCTTTATGAAGCGAGACCAATACTTTCCTCCAGAATGCATTCGTTTTAAGTACGAGGAGCCGCCTCCTGATACCGCTTTGAAACCCTCCAAAAGAAGCTCGAGGTGCTGGCGCGTTACCGAACACGCCCGACGGAACGTTAGGTAAGCGCTTTAGGACCGCCGACGGTCTCACCGATACCGTGGTCTCACCTTGGTCATCATCTCGCGTTACCAGTCCGCTCCCAAGTCGCGGTGCTTGCGACCGGCGCGCCTTGCTTCTTCGTTTCCGAATTGCTGCGTTTCTGGGCCTGCTTTGAGAAAATCTTTCTTATCTGGAGCCCCAAATTGCGGCTGGAAAATGATCGATCGGGCTGTAATCTGATTTTCTTAAAGTTGATGGGGTTTAGGTACGCCGTGTCTTGGGTTTTCTTCATGGATGAGTATTAGTGTAGTTGACGTGAGCGATCTCGGATCTGTGAATACTTCAAATGGCGTGAAGGAATTTAAAGTTTCTGCTTTATTGGTCAAGTTCCGTCAATTTATTTCTTTTCTAGTTTTAAATATTTTCATCGTTCAACGTTGCGCTATATCTTTTTATATGCTGACTTCCTACCGGACACTGTTCCAAAACTAGATTTTCCCTGTATTAATCCATCCACAGTTTATGTTAGGTAGTTTATCCGTTGTTTTATGAAAACATTGTAAGTATTTCTATTACATTAAATTCAGGTGACGTAGTTCTCTTACCGAGTCTATTGAATTAAAAGATGAAGAATATCACTCTAACTTCGTTTTCAATGCTCGCTTCCAACCTTCATCATTTTGTAAGCCCAAATTTTAGCGCACTTATTCTCGACGTTTTTTCCACTGAATGAATTTGTAGACTCCTACATGTAGTTTATGGGAGTGCTCGGCGCAGTAATTGTTGTCGATCTATGTAAAGCTCGCAGAATGTTTGAGAAAATTCTATTAGTCTTCCCGCGTGTTTTTTTCTGGTTTTAAAATTCAATTTGGAAGTAAGGATTCACAGTACAATGTAACAACCTTTAAACCACGGGACCTTTTTTCATATGGGGGTGTGATGTGGAATTGAATCACATTTGTGCACATGTTTCATCATGATCGTGTATTGCAGTTCACAGTGCTTTACAATCAGGAATATTACTTTTCACCGAGTTCTTGGAATTTTTTGGGGCTTCGCTGCTCACTTTACTGCTAAGAAGTAAATTTATCCATCACGCCTATCCCCATTAACATGACAGCACAGCTTGTCGTCGCTTTCACTATCTTAACATTTGACAAGTCACTTCTGTTACTCTAGATCAGCCAAGTCAGTTCCAATTTTGGCAAGTCCAGCAAAGTTGGACAAATGAATTTGCAATACTCTGTTTGCTTGCCATTGTGCTCATGACTCTCCCCTCTGATGACTCGTTGGTGCAGATGACCTAGATTTTGCAGCACACTATTTAGAAAGTTCTAAAACCCGCGCTGTTTTCTCGTGGTCTCTCTCTTCTCAAATGCTAATTCTAGGCATCAGAGTCACATTGGAAAAACGCGATTTCATGAGGAAAACCTGTTTCCATGAGAGCTTTGGTGGGCGGCGTTGGGGGCTTGGTGGACGGTGTGCAGAGAAGGTATGGGGATGAGAGAATGATGGGGGCTAATTTTTGACGAACAAATTTTCCTTCCTGGGTGATTTTATCTTTCTGTTGATGCTGTGCATCCCTTTGGCTACCTTGGTAACGATTGCTCTATTAGAATTATTTGTGACACTTTCATTCTACCTTTTGATAGGTCTTAATTTAAAATGTATTTTCAGGTATATCGAGGGGATTCAGATGCTCGAAAAAGTATTATTCTACGAATGCAGTGTTTTCTTGACTTTATTGTTTCGCATTCGTTGATTATAATCGCTAACTGAGACTATTTTTACTGAAGCTATTTGTTTTCGTTGTGGATGGGACTCACTGGCTGTGCTAGAAATTATTTTATTATATTTGACAAGACGTGGTATAGCAGTCTCAGATAATTATGACCGTCGTGGTATTTTTTTTTTGTAACCTTCTAGAGCAGCTGAAGGTGGTTGATGAGGGTATCTGAGATACTGGTTTGATACCTGCGCGAGTACAAATTGGACTGTCACTACTGTTACTTCAGTTTTGTTTTGTTTTCGTTTTCCACCACATGCTGACACAACTGCTACTTTCGTTTTGTTTTCGTTTTGCATCACAAGCTGACACAACTGCTACTTTCGTTTTGTTTTCGTTTTGCATCACAGGAGGCCGGCACTGCTGTTACTTGAGGTGTTTTTAGCACCACTCGCAGGTTTCGTTGCCCGACGGACGCGCTATAAGTGCATGCGACCGGCCGGCGGTCAGAAGACCGTAAAGAGTTAGAGGTCATTTCGTGTGTCAGTCCGTGCGATTCTGAAGTCGCGGCGCCGAGCTTTTCGGGTTGTGGGTGTGTGGAGCTCGGGAAGTGGTTTCCATAAACTTCAAGGAAGGTGTCGAAATTTTTATAGGTCATTTTATGGAAGGGAATACGGTTTGGGGTGTGAACTTTACGGCTACGATTGAACTCTATATGATGGCGCGCATCGACCGTGCAGCTTATAATTTGCTGGCTATTTTACTACTTCGTCTGTTTCAACGTTTGGAACCTTGAAAGGAAGGCAAAAATAGTCCAGTAAACTGCTTTGCTCCTCCTTCTTCGCGTACTGCTCATCCTATGTCGTATCTTCGTTCCGAATTATAATTTCCAATTCTTTGACAGAACAATTTTCCACCGTTCTCCATATTCTACGTTGCCTTCATTTTTCAGTTCCATCTCTCGTTTATTCCTGTACCTTACCTCCATATTTCTCGTTTCATTCTGACATCAACATTACCTTCTATACGTCGTCTTGGTCCAGCTATTTTTGAGGCGTCCTCTGCACCTTCCGTGCCCTCCTCCCTCCCTCGCTCGCTCGCCCGTCTCGCCGCGGCTGCTCCTCAAATATGCATGCTCGAGTCTTTCTTACCTCCCGGATCTTTCCAGGGAAAAGTTTATTTAAAATCGTAGTGGATGACGAAGCAGGATTGGAGACGGTGACGCTTCGCTGTTCGTGTGGCTGAGCGACGCAATTCTCTTTCAAGTTTGTCTTCTGGCTTGCTGGGATTTATTTGCACTTCAAATATCGATGTTCCTTTGTTTCAGTTCGCGTCTTGGAGTTTGCGCCGCGTTACTCAGTTTCTGACTCGTTGGTCGAGGTTATCTGACTCGTTGTTCTGCGTCTTTCTGCGCGAGGTTATTTCTCGCGTGTGTGCGTAGTGTGTGCGTGTGAAATGCTTTTGAATTGCATTCATGTTTTGTTATTTGTAATTTAAACGTTCTGATGCATTACTGGAAGAATTAACTTTGTGTTATTATTAGGTATTTGTGTATCACATTCTGTTGGAGAAAGTCTTCATATTTGATTTATTTTTCAGTCTTAGGTTGTATTGTTTGCTAGTTTTGGGGCTATATTTGTGAGTAGCCGTTAGCTCAAGTTGTTAAAAATTTCTATACTATTCGCGCTCTCTTAGAAGCTCAGTTATGATTCATAGCACGAAAATTCAATTGGGTCAACATTACGTGCTAAGTCAACATTTGTTCAACAGCTAAGCTTTTCAGTCATCGCGATGCGTTCACTCCTGTGGAAAAGTTGGCGTTGATTCATGTTTACAAGAATAATATTACTTCACTTTGTTCCAAATTAGGCATAATGAATTAAGTTGCTGTAGGTGAGTTTTGTAAGAAACTATTTTCTTATAAAGGTCTTTCTTGAAGCCATGTGTACTCCGTTCCTTTTCGAATTCACCTGTACTCTAACCTTAGCGTCCTTTTCTTGTGCGATCCGTCAGAATTTTAGCGCTTCTGCCTTTTTCGTTGCAGTGTTTCATCTCGCAAGTCTTTTTAGTTTCACCAAAGAAATTGCCACCCGTCCTCAAAATGCATTAGTTTTATGGAGTGTCACTATGAAGGTATTTTAATAGGATGTTGAGATGCTCTTTGCAGGGTGCTGAGTAATGAGCTATTTGAGGCGCAGGTTTGTAAAGCTCGTCTCGAGTTGACGCACATTTTAACGGACGAGCTGCGTCATTATGCGCGCGCAACTCTCCTTCTTAATGAGGCCGTAGATCAACATCATCGAAATACTTTCGTGAACGTGCAAACACATCTCCTCACGACTTCTACGTGCGTGCTACGTGCCAAGTGAACTCCTTGGGGCTTCTGCTCACTTGGGTGCAAGCTGCGTGAGTGTCGAGCTACGAGTTATGCCATGTTTTATATGCCGCACCCATGGGAAGTCCTGTTTTATTAAGACATCTCGACGTCGCAAAATTGCGTTCCATTTCGTCGGTAGACTTGTGTTTCGATCTGGATGGAGCTTGTTCTTAGATGCGATGATTGCTACCATGTTTTGTAAGGTCAGGTTTCTGTGTGTTACAAGGGACGCTATAAGAGCCTATCAGTATTATTTGAAGGTTTGCGGTTATCCTTGAATGAAATCCCAGTGAAAAAAAAACATTCTGTGCTGACTCGGACGAGTCCTTGTAGTCAAATTTGGTGTGAAAGTTGGAAGCTTAAATTTCACCAAGGAGCTTGAGATAATCGTTAAACTTTTACTCTTACTCTTTCAATTTGAATTAGTTATTAGAAATAAATTGTAATGCTCAAAACTTGAGTGCTTCACGAGAAAATGTTATATGAATAGTTTGAGTCTCTAAAAATTGGAAGATAAGTTAGCGTCAGCGCTCAAGTGCGCTTACCCAGTTTTCTACAGGTGCAGCTGAAGGTTCATTATCTTGAAGGCTTCTGTGTCTCTCACACTTATTTGTGTCAGAGACATAGACATACCTACACATTCTTTAATTACTATAAATGACTAGTCCAGCCCCCATTATTTGAAATGAGAAAGAGGGCGAAATGAAAGAAAGGCCGTAAAATGGAAGAATTCTATCTCTCGAGAGTTGATCAGGCCGAGTACACACGGCCCGTGTCACAGATACGCTCATCATACACTTTCGGCTGGCTTCGGACAGACGGACGCGGTTCTTATTGCAGAATAGATTACTTAACAATAGAATTGATTGCGCTTACGTAAAAAGCGTTCTAAAACAGAGTCCCCATTTACTGCTTGTGCGCATTTTTTTATGCTAGTAAGCTTAACGACTTTTCTGGTATTAAAACTTGTTCGTTATCACGAATGTTTTTATGTAACCTCGGCAGCGACAGTTTCTCATAGGATTAGACGGGTTTTAACAACGGTAAACTCCATCCAATTGCAAGTACTGAGAATTATGTAGCAGGGATGGCGTGTTCGTTGAACGCAATGCCCTGTATTGCACGCATCCGTTGCACGCCTCTCCTTCTCCTCTTTCTTCTTTGGCTTCTGCTGCGAATGCTGTAACTGGCATTCGATGGTAGTTTGAGATCGAGCATAGGTGAGTTTTATTTGCGATACAACGGTCTGAGGGCCAGGGTAATGGGTCTCGTTTGCTTAGTTTAGACATTCGCTCAAAAATTTTCAAGACCTGAAAGTGCGGTTTCGTCACACGCACGACTTCAAAAATGGTTCTTATTTTGAAACTGTGCAAATGTTTGGAATACCTCATTTGAAAATTGTGTTATTTGATATCACGTACTGAAAATGGCTTCTGTTACTTTTTTAGCGGCAGCGAAATTTGTGCATTGCGCAATATTGATTTTTGGCTATTTCATTTTATTTCTCAGGGAGAAGTATTGGATTTTTGGAGTGCCTGTTACTCGATAGATGTTGAATACCTTGTGTTCATTTTTATGGGTGTAGAACCTAGATTGTCATTGAATATGTATGAAGATAGTTCACAAATAGGGATAAATTGTATTTCAAGTATTCGCGTTTATAAATTTGCTAAAATATCATGCGTTATCTTAATTTTAATTTGAGGAAGAAAAATGTTCTTCTAATTCTTTAAACAATCCAATATTTTCGGTGAGCATATACATGCATGTAAACAGTGAATTGTGTTTTTGTGTAGGAATAGATTGGTCACTAGCACTGCGCGTGAATGATTTATTAAAAATTAATATGTTCTCTGTAGTTCCACCTGCACCTGGAGATTTTATAAATTTTTTGAGCTTTGCCAATAAATCAGAGCTAATTTTTATCTCGGAGCAGTGTAGCTGTAATCGAGGTTGTGCAGCATAGTAACCATTCATTGTTGAAGTTATATTTACCAATTTAAATCTACCAACAGTCTTTGCTATTATTTTTTTTCTACCTGCTGTGTAGTCCGTGGACAGCTGTATAATTGTGTGTACAGTGGAGGAACGTACGAGTGGCTCTTCTAGTATAGAATACGGTGCATTTTGAGACTTTCCGAGCTGAGAGTTAGGTAGGCCTTTTTTTTTATTGAAATAAAATTAAAATGTTTGTTATGTTGAGGATGATCTTTTTTTCAATTCACCGCTGTCCTGTTTTTAAGCACTTCCTACATTGTTCTTCAACTTATATCTTCTTTCTCAACCTACTGTTTCTATGCATCTTGTGCATAGATTCCGCGTTCTCTTATCGTCATATTTAAATAGTGATGTCCTCCGTCCTCTCTTTGGATCGTATTTGTTGCGGACAAGGAGGCTTAAACTAACATCTAATCTGCATTTTGAGACGCTACGACGCCGACGTTTGGATTGCAAGGACTTCTAAACTTGAACGATCACCATTAGTAATAAAATACAAGCACAAATTCTGCTTCATATAACTCTTCGTCTTTTGTGCGTAGTTATTTGCAATGTTCATTATTTTTTGCGATGTTTTCTCTCATCCTATTTGTACAAATCGTCTCTAGCTCTTAGCACCTATACCCATTCAGCTAATTTTAATTTTATGTGTTAAATGTTAAGTATAATCTCGTGTTTACTTGTTACGATGTTCATGGTGGTGAAAAATCTTTCAAATGATGAGGCTGCCTTAATCTAGCGAGTGCCTCAAAAACGACATCCTTTAAATAGCGAAGAAAACGGGTAATGTAGAAATCGTATTTATTAGAAATTGAGAAGGTGTATATTAAAAGTGTCTAGAATGAATAGATTCTTTCTGCATATTTTTAATTTTAAATATAGACCTTGTTTTTAAATATTTATCGTTAGTTAGCCCTGAAGGAGAAGCTGCATTTCTCTCTGACTTGAGTGGGTGACCCCATCCATTGCACCTATGCGTTGCTCGTATGTGTTGCTCCTTGGCGATGCTTCTCATGTTTTTTTTTAAGTTCGTCTCATTTCTAAGTTATATTTGTTGAGTGCATCCACTGTTCGAATAACTGCCGTGATGGACCTTTTAAATAGCTTGTTCAACCTCGATTCATGAAAGGACCAAATAAAAACTCTACGCTCACTGCAGTGCATTTCTTTTGCACCGTCAGAACGCCATCCTTAAGCGTTTTTAACCCGTTCAACGTTTTGGATAGGGATCACCCTGCTCAATACTCTAGTAAGCCGGTGAAAAGATCACTGCGATACTTTTCATTGTTTGCATCTGCTAGCCCTTCTCGAGATCCGCCGCTGTTGCTCGCTTTTACATCAACTGAAGCGCGTGCAGCGTTATGATGTTGACGAAATGTGCGGTAGCATCGTCCTCAATAATATTGTTTCAGGTTTTTAGATTCAATTAGTAGCGTGTTTACGATGTTGCGTTGGCTGAATAAGAGTTCAAAGTGCGAATCGAAAAATGACTGAAAAGAAAACGGCTTTCGGTACGGCAGTGAATTATTTTCACACATTTCTTTTTGCAGCAGAAGGACGCCTTCAATGGATTGTTTGGAAAATTGCTAATTTTCCTGCTCTGGCTTTCTAAATTGAGAAGTTGTTGGAAATCACGTGTAAACAACTAAGGTGAAAATCTGTGATGTCGTTCGCTGGTTGGGAATGCATATTCTCTGCAAATCTGAAATGCTCCTGTTTGTTGATATTCCTTCTTACTTTTCTTCGAATTCCTCCGAATTTACTCATGATTCAGTTGAAATGTTCCATGTGTTGTTCATTTCTTTTGACTAACGTCTTTATTTGAGGGGGTTGACATATCATTACTGGTTGCGTTTCGTAAGAGCATAGAGTTCTAACGTTAACGCCATTTCGGCCCTACTAAACGCCGCGATTCTTTGAACTCTGGTAGGGCCATGACAGGTTATTTTAATAATCAAGTCTTATGTGTTTTATAGTCATTGTCTTTCAGGAGAGTTCTATGACCCTTTAGTTCATCCTTGAAAAACCAAATCTTTAGAGAAGAAGATGGCGCAGATGTTTTCAACATGGTAAGCTTGAACATTATCACTTGATGAGGTTAAGGAATATAATAGCTGCTTTTTGTATAGTTGTCCACGTTGTCTTCCTAGGTCACATGTTCCATGTACCTTCTATCCTCCTGAGCTTTCCTTGAGAGCTTTACTAATAAAGATTGGTGGCTACCCACCACAGATTCACGAACACAGAGTGACGGTGTCTTCTGTGGATTTACTGAATCCATTAAGGTGGCCTCTGTTATTTTCTATCTCATTCCGTCATAGGCGGAGGGACATTGTGAAAACAGCTTTGTTGGAAATGTCTTTTGAGTGCTCTGTTTTTCAGTTCCCCAGTTGAAATACTTATTGCTTGTATTGAAACTATGGTGACGGGTACGATTTTGTATAGATGATGGAGCATCCCATCTCATTCTGCCGGAATATTTTAACAATGAAGTGAAACTTTTCGTAGACGAAGCCTGTTGTCGTTTGCATTAACGGTGTCAATCCATGGTGCATGGAATGTGTGTGGGGAAACCCATCTCTCTTGATTCCTTTTGTACTGCAGCTCTGTAATGAAGAGCTGTTCAACAGTGCCTGTTGGTTCTTCAATTGCACAATCTTCCTTTTTTTTGAGGCTATTGGAACCGAACTCATTCATTTATAGGGTTCACATTGAAATTACAGTTCAAATCATGATTTTACGACTTACAGTTGTAATATAGGCATAATGTCAACGACCTGTGTTCAGTGTTTGACTTTCAGTTTCCTGATACATTTTTCACTCGTAATAACCACCTAATACGCTTGGGTTATCCACATAATTACATCTATTTTTACTCCAATAATTTTCGGAAATGTCCCCTTGCTCGCAATCGTCTACAAAATCGTAGTATTTACAGCGTCACCGCGACATTATTTCGAGTAAGCCCGCGCTGATCTCGAGGTAAATGCTTGTAGTCTACATGTGTATAGGCCGCTTCTCTCGCCCCAGTACCTCCTGCTGGATTAAATATTCATGAGGAGTATATATTGCAAGGCTGGTCGCTATCTGGTAGGAAGCTACAGTAATATTGGAGAACCATCCAAGCAAATAATGAGCACTTCATAGCACTAGATCTAACGAGCAAACCGCGCTGTCCGGACCAGGTTTCAAGGAGAGGGCTGCTAGCTGTGTCCGCTGTTCTCTGTTATTGCTTCAGGCCACTTTATTGACTTCAAGGCTTGCTTTCAATAAACTCCCGCATCTTCAATTGATTCCAGCTTCTTAATTAAGCCGATACATATGCCCCCGGGAAGTTTTTCCTCACGCTCTTTTCGTAGGGTTTACATCTCGCCATTTTGATGCCGCTGGGCTCTGTGCGCATCGTCTTCCAAGACGATCCAAACTAGCCTCAGTGTAGTTTTTTGTTTGCTGCAAATTGGGACATTTTTCCGTTTCTATGACGTTTGAATTTATTTGTGCTTATTGGGATTAATTTTTTACCCTGTTCGCGTTGTTGCAATACGCGTTGACAAAATAATTTCATTTGCAGTCTTTACGCATCTGCACGTGGTCTGTGATAAAGTTGAGTATTGTCGGAAGGTTTCTTACCGCTGACGTAATTGCCGTGTGATGTTCTTATCTTCTTGTGTAGATGCCAAGCGTGCGTTCGTGGTGTTTGAGGAACACTTTTATAACATCTGGAAAGAAGCGGCTCACCAAAATCCCTTTTAGTGAGTGTGCGCATGCTAAGACTCCACCTAGGAGTACAAGGCTGCTCTTGACTACGCGTCCAATACGTTCCTCACAGGCTCCATTTTCCTCTCTTTGATGGGATCCTAAAGTCCTAAGATTTGAAGTGACTTCTGGATCTGAGGCGGCTTCTTGATCCGAGTTTTCCGTTCGGGCACTCTCATATTTGTAGCGAGTTCCGTAACTTATGACGTGCATTGATAAAGTTACTTACATGAAGACGCAGCAGCGACTGCCCTCAATTTCTATGTGCGAAATATTTCAATACAAAATTCTTTGTATATTTGGCTACTGCTTGTGACGCGCTGATTCGTTTAAATTGTTTCAAAGAAATTCCCAACGTTTAATACGTGACGAATGTTAAAGTTCAGTAGTTGAAAGTGGGAAATATTAGTGCGGATGTATTAGTATGAAAATGTTTTAGACCGTAACTTCGCCCGTTGGGAAGAATAGTAATTATTTTTGTTGTAAAATATTGGTAAAATTTTTGAACGGCACTTCATAAAAAGCAAATAGGTAACTAGTTACTCATTAATGCTCTGGCTTAACAAATTGTTGCCGTCACAAATTACAAACCAGTAGCGCGAAACTAGTTTGTTGAATAATTTCCAAAAATGTTGTTCAATTATCCTCTCCTTATAATAAGCTTTCATTAGATTCCGTTTCAACATTGACGCAGGTCCTTTATAGTTTACGGCATTGATGTTGTTCACGAAGCTATAAACGTAAACCAGGCAGAACGAGAACTACTCCAAGATCCGCAATTTTTCATTAACGTCGAACAATGCCACCAATTGTTTGCTCGGAAAGACTGCTCACACTTTCCTGCCCGGAGCCAGGCATCGCGTCTCTCTTTCTGTCTTTCATCCCGTTTGTGGAGGTCCTTTGTTTCTGGATTCTTCCTAAGTGGTTCTTGTTTAGAAAGCGTTTCTTGCTCACCTCTTGTTCGTTCGCCTGTTGCCCCCTCCCTGTGTTCCCTAGTTGGCGCAGCGCTTCGCTTCCTCTCCATAACGCTCGCGTAACTTGAATAACTTTTCTGTGAAGTTTTGCCTTTCATCGATATGGTTTGATAATAATGTCTGTCTCGTCGTATGAATTGCTGTTTAAATGAATAACATGTGAGCATTGTGAGCATTAACATTCATCTCGTTTGTCTCGTCTGTCTGACGCGCGCTATTCCGTATGTGTGCTCCCAACATGTTATTTTTTATTCAGTCTGATCGATGCGTCACTTCAGGCGACTTGTATTTGAGCTTTGTGATATGTTACTCATGTACGTTTTGTAGCAGAATTGTGATTAATATAGTGCTATCCTGATTATCGAGGTGTATTTCACGCGAAACGCATTATTTTGTTCTCTATGGATGAAGGAAATAGTGCGATTGAAATTGAGGGTTGAAGGAAGCTATTCTAATGTGAGAAAATAAAAACATCGTGGTAGAATTTTGTTCTGAACATCGTTACGATCTGTGTTTAGTTAACAAAGCAACATTCTCAAACACTATCCCCAATCGAATTGGATAAACGTCAAGTCGTTCATGCAAGTATTACAAGACGTTTGTTTTAGTACATCATCGTTCTGAGTAGAAATTTTTTCTTTCAAACTTATGCTGCGCGTCGAGCAGCCCTTGCTTGTTTTACCCTTGTTGAGACACCCTCGTGCCTCCCAAGAGACTCCCGTGCCTCCAATATGTGCTGAGCAAAAAGTGCGTGTCACAGAGTTTCCAGGGCACTCTGACTCTAGAATATTTCAACGCTTTATTGCGAACTTAGCATTGTTTTAATGCGAACTTATCATTGCTTTTAATGCGAACTTAGTAGAGCTGGTTAAGCTTTAGTATTTGACTGTCGCGTATGTATGATACGCGTATTGAATGTGGAAGGAACTTCATCTTGTGATGGTGCGGCTGCGAATTTTAATGTTTTCAGATTAAATCTCTCCCCTCAGGGGGATACAACTGTTGTATCTATGGGAATTAGCGCTCCCAGGGGGACTATGTGAGGGTCCGAACTAAGGGTTAGGTAGGCTTCCTTTTTGTTGGAATAGAATAGGTTTTTGTTCTGTTACGGACCATCTTTTTTCGGTTCACTGCTGTCCTGTTTTTTCAACACCTACTACTTTCTTCTTGAACTTTCATCTTGTTTCATAAACTTCTTTCTCATCTTACTGTTTCTATGCCCTTTCTGCGTAGATTCCACGTTCCCTAAATTCCATACTAAATGGTGCCTTCCTCCTTCCTCTCTTTGGATCGCCTTTGTAGCGGATAGGGAGGCTTAAACTAACTAATAATCTAATCTCAGATTAAATCTTCTGATCACCGTGTAACTATTTGAGTGAGAAGTCCTGCGCGAGTGTGTAGTACGATTGCTAAGCATTAGTTCTGCTCTGAACCTTCGAGTAATATTTTTATGAAGTTCATTTTGAAGTTCTCAACTCAGTCGCCGCTAAATCATCAGGAAATCTTCATAAAAATCACCATATATCCTGCGAAAAATTCGAAAAAATTAGAAAGACGTAGTAATGCCTGATTTTGTTTCATGATATGACAATTTTCGAACTGAGTGTATTTTCTCCTTTTGAATTAAACTTTTTGACAGCTTCATCCCTCTGTGGGCAAAGGACAGGCAAAAGGCTTAGGTTAGTTAGATTCGTCTGCCTTACGCTTTTGGGACTGCGACCTCGAGAGATACTGTTCGGTTACTTCAACTAAAGAGCGCAGGCAATCGGAAATCTATTCTTCGTACGCACTTCAACTTTTTCAGTTTTTATGTCTTTTTCGTTTTCTTGTAATTGCTCTTTGTTCGTCTTTATTCTGAACTTGACGTTACTGGGCGCAGGATTTAAAAAGGGAACACACCATGCGCTTAGATTCCCTGTTCATGACAGTACGTTCAAAATGTTCTTCTTCAAAGAAAAACGCTTTTACGAAGCATTCGCGTCTGTTGTGGCTAGGGAGTCTTAGACTAACACAATAACAATTGTGATAATTATTTGATAGCATCAATGAGAATTATTTACGGGTGAAATTACTAGATTGAGCTTTCAATGTTATCTCCATGGTAATAGAAATCTCTATGCTCTAGGGTCAGATGAATCAATAGTCAGAGCCCCAGGGGGTTTTTTTTACTCAGTTTTCTTGTAATGTATAATTTTTTGAAATGCGGTAAAGTCAGCTTGTTTATCTTGTAAATTTTATTCCGTATTTCTTGTGAGCTTCAAAAATGCGCGCGCACCCGCTTGCAAAGGATATGTTATACATGTTTTCTCGTCAAGAGAATTCACCCCGAGACTTTGTTCTCAATTGTTGAGCAGTTTTGTGTTGGCGCTTCGCTTCCTGCCTGTGTTCCTTGTTATAGAGAGCTTCCGGACCACAGCCACTCACTTTCTTGCGGAAAATGGCGAGGGTTTGTCTGGAGCCTTGCGCCGGGTTGTATGGTCGGTCGCGTCTGGGAGTCACACCAGCGTAACGTTTTTTTAACGTTCTTTAAATTGATGTGATAACAGAACCGGGCTGATGCCTTATTAATTATGGGTTTGAAAGTATTTTTGCTGATCATGTGATAATTTTTAGGTTCTAGATTGGCGGGCGAGCGTTACGAAGTTGATGTGCTATTAACCTAATTTTTGGATGCGTGTCAAATCGCTTGCAATTTGTGTTAGGTTTTCGAAAAATCACTGTTTGGCCAGAAATCGAGGTTAATTAATTTTCCTGTCCAAGTCTTCAGTTTACCTTTGGCCAAAGGATATCTTGCCGATTCGAAACTTTTTTCTACATCCTGAACGCTTTTTTAAACCTCTCGATTATGTTTTTCCCTTGATAAAATTTCTCTGCGTTTTTTTGGATAATTTATCCCATGTTAGAATTCCACTTCACTCTGCTGAAATTTTCTAATCACAGCGGGTTTCTTTTTAACACTGGAATTTTTCATGTATCATGAATTTACTCGACAAACTTGGAGCCTTTTTTTTAGAGCGTTAGAAGTTTATACTCCCTTTTTTCTAAAAATGATCTAAATACTTGCCGGACTTTAAATCCGTTGCGTTACTGCAACTCAACGTAACCACTTCATTGACAGACTCCTTTTGAGTGACAGCAGATGAGCGTGTCGCAGTGAAGAAACCAGTTCACCATTCCTCAGCTCGTCTAATCTTTTAGAAACGCAATTTGTTGCGCTCAGTTCTGAGACAACCATGCTGACGCGTCTCATTCAGATACTTCATTCGTGATGCATCTAATTGAAACGCTTAATTCGTTGTAATAGTGTGTAATATTTGGTATTAAATGTCAAAGAAAGCATATTTAGCGTCTGCGGCTCATGAACAAGTTTCAGGTGCATGAGGTTGATAGTAGCGGTACTTCTTTTTATATGAGTGCTTTAGAACCATTCTACAATGTACAGAAATTCTCAAAGTAATTAATAAATTTTTAAACGATGGTTCTTGTGAGTTAACTCCTTTCTGTAAAAATGGAATGAGAGTTTACTCATGTTTTTCTTGTATCCATGTCCTTCATATGTGCGAAAGATAAAACTTATTTTAGATGTGCTACTTGTGTTTTTGTTAGTGCAGGTACATGATAAAATTCGAGCATTTGACGCCGCCGTCGGAAATGTAGTTTTTATGATGCGCTGTGTCTTGCATTCGTTATGCATGAACTTGTATCACTCCTGGTTTTGGTTACGAAAACTCGGGTCTCTCAAATCTAATATGGCGCGCCCAAAGTAGCAAGCCACCTCAATTGCCAGCAGCTCGGGCTTATCCTTTCATCGGAGCTGGCATATGCATGGTCTTTGGAGGTGTTCTTTTTGGCCTCTGGTGACTGATCGTGGCTTTGATTTCACGCTTCATATCCATGGGACGCGGGCAAAAGATTCGAGTTTGTTGACGCCTGCCTTCTCGTCGCTGCCACTTTCTAAATGAGGCTCGACGAGCCCGGTCCCGCGAGACGGACCCAGCTATGCTTCTAACGTTCTCTCTCAACTGCCGACTGCTCTTTATACTTCCAAGATCTGGAGTAAGTGACGCCGCTCCTTCCTTCTATTTGCTGTTCTCCTGAACTGGGAATTCTGCGGTGTCGTCTGGACGCTCGCGTGCCTCCTCAGGTGATCTTCTCTTCAAACGACTCCGACGTATTTAATATACGCCGCCTTCTCACACACTCGCTCAAGTTCGACGTCCTGCCTCCAGAGGAAGCGATCTGCAATATCTACGAATGCGCTTTGATATAGAGAGGAAATCATTAGCAAATACCGGCATCAAATATTAGAGGCGTCTTTTGCGATGAGGTACGTATTTCCATTTACAGGTTATATGTTTCTAGTAAAAATGAACGTCGGATATTTGCATGTGATCACAGGTTAAATTTTGTCTGAAATTACTTTGAAATACTCTTAGCCTACAGTTTTGACTGCTTTAGTAATGGGTAAATAGAATTTCACTTGTAGTTTTAGATGCTACCAAATTTTTATCCTTCCTTTTAAGAATATTTTCAATGATCTTTGAGGATAGATGTTCTGGTGTCTCGATGTACCTGATGTGTTGGTCCAATTGATTCTCTTAAGCTTAACCATTTCCTTGTGGCTTCTTCGCGAGTATTGCTTGCTTGGCTCGCGATTGAATTTTCTAGCGATGACTTAAAAGTTCAACATCGTTTTCGAAGCCTAGAATTACACGAGCGAGCGTGAAATAGCGCATTTTACAGGTCGTTCAACCATTTGTGTCTGGCGGAGATTTTTAACAACGGCCAGTCAAGCCATCAAAAACATCGTGAGCGCAGTCGCGAGCAAAGCCAAGATTCCTTCCAGCACAAACAAACGTCTTTCTGAGGAAACTTCACTGGGTAAATAGTTTTTTCGCCAGCTTCGAGGCTTGTTTTGAACGTATTTTGCGAGTGTGTAGCTTTCCAATTCCGAGCCTCTTTGATAGGCACTTTTGACCGCGGCTTTCGATTTTTCCCCCAGATTCTGCAGTTGGCTCGCGCGTCAACAACAGCAGGGAAAGGTCGAACTTTTCCTTCACGCAACTGCAGCGGCAATTTGCTCGGTTGTAGATGTACTTTGTTTGATGTGAAGCAGTTGAGGAAATTAGCTGCAAATCTGCATTTTAGGTCTTACTGTCGGCTTCGGCAAAATTAGTTTATTTAGCGTTTCCTCTTTCAGAATGTTGTCTGGGCGAAACGCGATATGACAGTTGTTAGTTGAATTATATGTGTTAAATTCTGAACACGCATCATACGTTTAGTTTTCAAATTTGGTTAAACGTTAAAAAAACACCGCTCGACACAGTGAACCGTTCAACAAAATTGTCTTCTGAATTTTCGAATTTTTTTAATTCAAGTGGTCCATTTTGCTCGTGGAACGTTTCATATATTTTTTACATTAAATCTTAGCTCAAAGCTCTCGCTCGAACGCCAGCGGACTCGCCTGCTATCATATGGCCGCATTCGCCATATTCCATGACAGTTGACCCGCTCTCGTTGGATTGGTGAGCTCCGAGAAATAGATAGGCTCTCAAGCTTTACTCGCCGCTCAGCCCCCGTTCCTTTTTATTCCGCTTGTCCAATTTGGATTCGCTAATTGGACTTTCTGGAAGCTGTAAATCGAAAGATTTGCCTGAATCATTTCATAGCTCAAAAACACGATTGGAAACACTCCACGATTTGGAATGGGAAGAGCCCGAGAATGTTCGGGTTCTTCATAGCGATTTAGTCCATAAGGTTGAATATGGGTGAAATTAAGAGCAATTTCGCTCTCGTATTTTCACTTTGATGTCAAATGGTGTAAGTTTTCAACTCTTTTATTTAACGCTGCTTTTTTTCCCGCCTATCCAACTGAATATGCTAATTTCCCTTCTTGATGTCATTATTTATGTGATTAAGAACTTGTTTCAAATAAAACGCTTGCTTTATTTCTTCTCAGTTTGTATTGTGTTCTAAAAAAAATGTGCGTTTTATCGCATATTTTCTTGATATTGTACCCTCTGCTTTCAACAGCGTGAAGAAATGAACTTCCATAAATGCTAATATTTTATTTATCGCGAACCGAGTGAAAGAATTCACTGATTTAAACATGATTACATTCTTATCAAGGGTTTCAATTACATTGTTCCATCCATTACTTTACTCATTGTGCCATGAGAGTTCTTTCCAGGTTTCGAAATCCAATGGAATTCCTTTGATTTTCTTTTCTGAAGATGTTATTGCATTGAACAGCTGACGTTTTACGATCAACGTATTTTTCGGAGTGCATGTTTTCAATGTTCTTTGGAGAAAGTAAATACGACGTTCAATGAACAACTAGCATTGACAAAACCTACTTACCGTGTCAACTTATTCGTAATTTTGAAGTTCTAACGGGGTGAGTTCGTACCAGTGTGGTGGTTTGTCTCTTTTTAAATGTTCATCGTGATGGCTTAGTAGTAGTGCATTGAAGTTTAGTAAAGCCACAATTTAGTTCTGCTACTCGAGTTTTTCTTTGTACAGATACGTGAAAAAATTTAGGAAAAATAAAAGAATATTTGTGTTTGATTTGCAGAAAACTTGGAATAATTTTAATTTTGTATTTTTGTTTTGTTACACACGAGCTTCAATCGTGTGCATTTACCTTAGCATCCCATTGACAGTACTCTTGATTCGTCTGCAACACTTATGAGGTGTGATGTTTGTCTGAAATTTTTAACCGAGCGTTAAATGTGTAGTGGTGCTTCCATGGTCCGTGGGGAGATGAAATAGGAGTTGAAGTATTGTGTACGTAATGTAATTCAAGTGCGTTGGCTGAAAGTGGTATTAAATGGTAATAAAAGTCTTTTGAGGAGTTTTCGGCATGGATGTCAGTAAGGAATTTAACACGCTGACTACGTATTGGTACATACTCGTACGTAAATCACTAGGTAGGTAAATTGTTCATTTAACTACCAATGTAAACGAATAACATTTTAACGATTTTTTCACCTTTTTCGAAGTAAATTTTAGTGTACATGGTAATATTATCGTGCGATCAAATTTCTCACACTTGAAAGTTTTTAATGGTTTCCAGCTGTAAAGTTGGTTTCGCTCTACGGCTAATTTCTAACCTGACCTAACCGACCCCACAAACGCTGCCTACGTGTTTATGTTGTTATGACATATGAGCGTCAAAGAGGTTGGAGATAACAATTTGTCGCTAATTTTCTCACAAATCTAAGAAGATAAAATGAACGATGGATGTCGTCTTCTCAATGGCTTCTCCCAGCCTCGATCCGTCATAGAATAGACTCATGAAATTTTTGAACCTTATGGAGTTTCAGAGAAATATTCAGCCATGCTAGTGAAATGTGTTGCAGCTCTTTCATCAACGACAGCACCGTCTGGGTATCGTGATATTGGGAAACACCTCCGGTTAACAATGTGTGCCATGGCCGTGGGATGATTTTGATTGCCTGAGGCGTTCGTAGAATTGCTGATGATTTTATTATTGCTCGGTAACAAGTAGGCCAAATAAAGCACACAATTCAGCGTTCTAAATTGGCGTTGATTGCCTATGTTTTCTAAAAGAACAATGCTATCGTGACGGGTTTTCTTGGCCGCTTCCAGACGTTAACGCACTCCCTCCGACTTGGGGAATTGCAAACTGTTCGACTGGGCTCAGAATTTTACAAGGTTTTATGTTTTCTCTCCTCTAGCCTATCGATTGTTGTTTCCGTTTTGTGCTGGTTAATCTGTAAGTGAATATTTCATGATAATGCAAGGGTTTTTTATAAGTTTTTCTGTAATAAAGTGGATGAAGTTTTCTTCGAATTGTGTTGGAAGAAACGCTTCACCGTTCTCGTGTAAAAACTGAGTTATACATAGTTGACTTACAAATTATTAACTGCTGACCATTTCCATTCAAGCACGCGGTAAATTCCGAGATTTAAAGAGCATTGCGATAATTGTAACCCTAACCGGAAGTATTCAGTTCATGATTTCTTGCCATAAACAGCTAATTTTTGGTGGCAAATTCCTGTGAGTCGAAAGATTGTTTCTACTTCAGTGAACCACAGAAATTTTAATTCTGTCAGACATATCTTGCTTTCCCCTGCAAGAGTTATTTTATAGGTGTGTGACTTCACGCAAGTCGTTGCATGTGTGAATGTGTTCAGTCCACCACTCACCCTGCAGCGCAGACTTCACTTCACTTGATTCCTTCTGTTCTACGAGTCGCTCAATTTTCCAACTCGTGTTTTGCATCGATCGTTTTTGGCCACTGCATCCGTTGTGTCGTAATTTCCTACTTTCTTTCCATGCATCGCAGTTGCCATGACAACTGTGACGTGTGCACGGTACTTTTAAACGTTCCGCCAGGCGGCAGCGCTGCGCCGCTCTCGCTTTCATTAATGTTGACAGGCGCTTTGAAATAACGCGCTCCCTCGCCGCTTCTCATCATTTGTTATTTACTCCATTAGGTATGTGATTACTTGTCACTTTAATTTATTTTGATCACTTTTATTCCAGTCACTGTAATTTATTATTTTTTTCATTTTCGTTTAACTTTCAATGTAAATGTTTGAATTGTTTCTCATCATTTGTTTCTCATGCCGAACTGAGTCATTTTTTGTTCCACGCATCCCAACAGATATTCAACTGGATCTGTGTTTGTTTTGCTGTGATTTATATTGTTGCTCTATCATTCACGTGTGCTAGAAACTTGATGGATGGATGCTCGTTTCTTGGACTGAACGCGAATTTCTTGCGAGTTTAAGTGGAGCTTGAAGTTTGATCTTTCATTGAAGTTTGAAGCCATTTTGTTTAGTGATATTCAGAAAAGAAAGCGTCTTCTAGTGTTAGTTGTATTGACACAAAGTGGTTTTCTAAACTCAATTGTTGTGCAGTTGATCTGTCTGGATATTAATCATGGTTGGATATTGATATCTGAGATTAATTAATTGTAACTGTGTTGATTTTGGGAGTTCTTGTGTGGCAATCTCCACTGGCGTGAGTGAATGATTCTCCTTAAATTCGTTGCTGTTTGAGTGAAAGTGCGATTACTTGGGTAACTTAAAATGCTGATGTCCCTTCTAGTCATGATGTTTTTGCTACCGAGATTTCCTGAGACATTCATGCTACCCCATGTAGGTGAAACTTATGTTTCTTAAGATTGTGGTATTATCGGTTTTGTGTGCACATTGTAATGCTACCTCATGATGATAAACGTATGTTTCGTGAGATTTTTGTATCTTCAGTTTCGTATGCACATTGCCCTTGACTAAATTTTTTGCCATTTTTTCGTTTGTTGAAGGGAGACTGGTGATGTATTGTGGTTTCGACTTGCTTCATGAATGCATTTGAGGCGGTTACCTTACAAACTCAGTGTTCTTTTTTGCATGTATCAACTTGTAATCTTTACTGCTATTGTGAATACAGTGAGTGGCTGTGGTCGTATAGCACTTCAAAACAACGTTTCCCGCAGCCACACGGGTGTTGTGCGTGTGTTACTGAACAATGTTTGAGTTTCTAGGTATTGCAAAAGATTTGCGTTAAATAAGAGTCGTTGATGTTTAATCAATTATGTCTCTTAAATCTATTGCCCTTTGGTTCGTTGGGATTATGGAGTGGAGATTTTCAGCAGCTCTTACACGAGACATTTAGTTGAACTCTAGACTCGAGAAATATACTGCACGTCAAGAAATTTATATTATCAAGTTGCCCAAATTCAAGACGCGACGCTCAAGTTTAAGCGCTGTGGATTAGCTGCGCCATTTGGAAAAAGAAGACCTTTTCGGAGCATATTTAGGTGTATATATGCACTCAAGATTGGTATTGAAAACTGCCGATTTCCTGCTTATCATTTTTGAAGAATAGCATTGTAGATAAAACGGAGGACTTCAAATTTTCCTTAGATGTCATTGACTTGAGTAGAACGTATTAAAGTACGTACGAATGCAATATAGCAGTGGTGAAGAAGACCTGAATGTAATTACCCTTATTATGTACGTGCTCTACGAAACCGATTATATAATAACTGTTTTGATTAATGCGTTAATTGACTCAAAAATGTTTCAAAACATCAAATGATCATAAAGATCCGTGTTAGAGCATCTTCGAATTTTTTCTTTTAATTTGTTCGCTATGACTTCAGAGGCGGAGACTGGAGTCATTATACCGGGAGCTGGACGAGTCTGTGATTTCAGGGTCCAAAATAAGAAATTGTCATACTTGTGGACTGTTACTGATGGTCACTAGTCCCCCCTCTTTATTTGAAATAAGAAAGAAGGCGAAATGTAAGAAAGGCCGCAAGAAAAAAATAAATAAAATCTCTCGAGAGCTGACAAGGCCGAGTGCGCACGGCCCGTCAAAAATGTATAACAATGTTCGACAAATAAATGAAATAGATTGATTTCTGGGAAATCTCACTTTCAGGATAAAAAGGAAAACCAACGTGGCT
>JACJUY010001374.1:16107-38888 GCA_014220935.1 Platorchestia sp. MABIK | reverse complement strand
AATCCGAAACGTTTGTTGTTTTTTATCATGATATTCTTAGCCACGTTGGTTTTCCTTTTTATCCTGTTCGACAAATCACACGACATACGTTCCAATTTCCTAAGAATTTACGTGATATTCATTCCTACTCGAATCTGATGGATTAATACGATGAAAATTGTGGAGTTGATACAGCTTGTATCACAGATACGCTCATCACACACTGCAGGCCTGGCTTCGGACAGACAGACAGATAGAAACCGCTATTATTATTATAGCATGAATTTCGCTGCTTTTTCAAGGGCTTTCAGTAGCCCAAGAAAAGCAGCTCTGTAGTTGACCGTAGCAATTGTTCACGATCTAAAGCGCGGACCTTGCGAGCTGCGAGCAATGACGGCCGGGGGCAGTTTACGTGCCGTTATTGTTGCCTCACTTTTACCGGCGAATATTCTCAATTGAACGAGGGCTGAGCCTAGAACGTATCATTTATTTACAGCGATATTCGAAAGATGCGCTCCAACTGTCTTTGATCTAACAATCAATGCAAAAACATTTATCGAACATTCAATGAGAAGATTTTACGTCATGAATCTTCATCTTGATAAATCGGAGCTCGTTTACCTTGATAACGCGTTGATATGCACTGCATCTCGGTAGTTATATATCGCTTGAATTCTCTGTATTTGTGTGAATTTCTGAAATTATAATGAATTGATACGCAACTCCTCAGGCAATCTCACCTCGTTTTCTCGCCGTCATTGCCTGCATCAAAACTTTTTCTCGCATCTTGATTGGCCCTGTAGATGAGGGCAAGGCTATCTATAGTACACAGCAGGCCTTGGCCGAGGACGACTTTCTTCATTGAATTCTTGCGCGCATTAATTGTTGCAGTGAAGTCCTAGTCCGCCGTCACCTCTCACCTTTAATTCAACCCGCTTTCATTGGTTCAGCCTTCATTTCCTATCTCACCTCCGTGTTGCTAATCCGCTTCGATCCTCTTCCAGTGTCTCCAGATCCATACCCTCTCGTCCCCTCCTGCACCGCCTGGCTGCTGTCGCTCTGAGTGTCTTCCACGGCATGCTTTCTGCATGAGCCTCCTAACGCCACCTATTTTCTCTGGGTGTGCAGTTGCTTGCAAGATATGTCCTCGAAAACGAACGTTTTTGTGTATTTTTAACTCAATAATGATTTAGTCTTAACCTATCTGAATTTTAGATAAAATTTAAGGTTTCGTTACTTTGCAGTTCCTTCAGTTTGTCGTTCGATGCTCACGATGCTGTTTTTTTGTATTGTGGTCTTCATTTAAAAATGAGTTAAAAGAACTCGAGATAGAACTCAAGCATCATCATGCGTCAGTATTGATTTCCGACGGCACCAGTGGTACCATCGGGAGTAGAAGGTTTAAAAAATCGTCGTTTATAGGAGTTGTTACTCTAAATTATTCGGTCTACTTCGGTCATAGTTGGGCTATTTGTACGATATGATTGTTTTGTATATATGTCGATTGAAGTTTTTCACCGGTGTATAATTAGTAAGAGTAGCCCATCTGCATTCTGCCCTGAATGAGGTCGGTGCGGTGTTAGCGTGTGTCTAAGCTCAGTGAATTTTTTTTTTCGAAGTCCTTTTTATGTATGGTGGGAGTGTTCACTCACTTGCTCGTACTGGCGATTGCTCTTCCTTCCTTCCCTCTCTCTTCCCTCACGTAGCCTCACAGCCCCCTCTCCGTCACCGCAAATGACAGACGGGTTTCATCAAAAAGTTTATCGCAGGCAACAGCTGCCGTGGCGCCTTGATTACAGCCATTCTTTACTCTCAATCCCCGTGCTTATGTTCCTATATTGTGTCTATTGTGTGGTTCGCGCCCGTGGCCGAAATCTGTGTGTCCTCCGGGCGTGTCGCCGCCAGTAGTTACGTCGACAGTCTCCGGCAGCTAATAAGGCGAGCTTGATGAGCTGTTGCTGTCGACTGGCTCCCGTGCTCCTCCTCAGCCACTTCATCCCATTGCTTCTCTTCATCGAGCCATGCTTTAACCAGCTAAATTATTCATTTATTTCTGCGACTAGCGTGTCGACGTCGCTGTCAAATAGGTTCGTATTTCTAAGAACTGGAATTCCTTCGGGTTTGTTGAGTTTTGTTGTTAAAGCTGTTTTGTTTCCGTTCGTGAACGTTATGTGTGCGTGCTTGACACTCTTTATTGTCGTTTAAGAGTTTTCTGTTTTACCACGGTTCGTTGAAGCTGTATTGTCATGCTTCATGGTACCCTCAACTTGGTTGCAGGAATGCAGTTGCGCGCCCGACCGGTCACGCATGGTGTATGAAGATGACGCAACATCGCCATTTCTTTTATCTTGCAAGTGTCGAATATGGGCACATGCGTTTAGATTGAAATTCTCTTTGTCTTGTACATCGCTTTGCTGCTGAGATACACGTCGGAATGTTCTGTCTTTGGAAGCCTCTGAATAGCAAGCGAATTCATGTTTAATGATTGCTTGTAACGATGTTCATCGTTTGTCGCAGGGATATTGTTTTTTCGGTTCCATCGTTGGATCTCGATATGAATGTGAGACTAGATTGAAATTGACTTTTGTTATGAAAATTGTTTTTCTCAATGTGAAATTTCCAGGATCATGTCCGTGTGAAAGAAAACACGAAAACGAGCAGTGCAAAAGATTGAAGAAAAAGAATGAATGTCTCTCTCGCTGTCTCGTTTGCCAGTTATGACAGCTTTACTTTCAGGTTGTTTGAATTTTTTATACGAGATTCGGTAAAATGTTATCGCCACCTGAGTCCCGAAGGCTGTGTACACTTGTGGCTGAGAGTTTTTTTGGCTGGAGTTCAAGGTGCATGCAAGAGCTTTGCTTACTTTCGTGCCTCTGAACGCGGTGACGACTTGCTTGGTCTGGTGCTGGCCTTCGAGTCAGGGATCGTTAATTTTTTGGTTATTTTAATGTTAATGTGAATTTTGGTTATTACTTGCCGTGGATGCCCTCAATTTATGTTTCATCATGAACATTCTGAATAAATTTTATTCACTAATTCCCCAGCAATTTCCATTTCGATGGTGGGATACTTCACGCAATTTGAATGGTCTTGCGCATTAGGCTTCCTTCCATCGAATCAAGCAGCACTGAGATGAAAAAACTCATTAAAAATCTTTAAAAAATTCAAACATTAAAATTAGCGTAGCATCATTTATAATTTTGATTATTGAGTCGTCAATTTTGGATAACTTGGCAGCGTACCGACGCGTTTGGTGGCGTTGCTAAGCCTATTCCGTTGGGAAGGAGGTGCAGCCTTCATCGCTTCGCTCTCGCCAATGTCATCAATGGCTGACTAATTACTGCTGATTAGATTTATTGAAGTGGAAATTACGGGGGTAGGTGTCAGCTGCGAGGCCGGGGCAGGATGGGAGAGGAGCTAAGCTGCAGGGGCGGTTTGAAAACGAAGCTCGTGTTGAGAGAGTGAGAGAGACCAGGGTATTTGGTGGCCAGTTCGGACGTTCCGTGAGGTGGCGTGATTATCTAAGTTTTAGACTCCTTTAGCATTTATAATATTAGACATATTTTTGTTTGTACCTATTTTAATAATTATACCTATTTTGATGTTAATACCTATTTAAATGTTGATATCAATTTTAATGTTAATCACTTTGTTGCTTTATTAATGCCGTTTGAGGTTCAGATGCTCGTGTTTTTTCCTGCATTCTGTGAAGTGGTACCCCTAAGAGTTTAAGGCGGTGGGCGGTGGTTTAGTTCGTGTTTTCGTGTGTGGTGTAACCTATCGAGGTTTAGACGTTCGCCCTGTTCGGATGTTCTCTACTAATACAGCGCGTTGAATATTATGCGTTTTACGGGCTCGGAAACACAATTGTGTTGTTTTCTCACTAGTTTACGAGGCGTTGGCTTTTTTGGAATGTTTTGCATTATAAGGTAACCTCGCGAGTAGTAATCCTAATTATAGTTTGTGTGATATTGTCGCCTTCTAAAATGTTCCCATTGTGTCACGAGATCTTTGCCCCTTGCTTACTAATACGACTTTTTTGGTATGTTTTGCATAATAAGGTAACCTCGCGAGTTCCAGGAGTTGTTGCTTTTACGTTCCGTTGGACAGAATTATCAGGGTAGCAAAATATTGTTCACCTATGAGACCTCTCCATGAGTTTATTCCTTGAGGATTTAGGTATTTGCTGTAATGTTGTTCTGCTAAAGACTTTTTCTACTTAATACGTTCGTTAAATCTTGAAAATTTTATGGCAGGTTTCAGCGTCGACATTCGGTTGTCGAAATTGTCGTTTCCTGGAACTTTTGGGCCGAGACCCAAACCATGCTAGAAACGTCGTCGCGCCCGAGCAATTTCGTTGAGTTATTTGTTGAGCTCTGCCAAAGTATCGCCTCCTCACTCCTGTTCACCCGCTGACATCTTGTAAGGCGCCTCTCTAAGCCGACGTATATTCCAGGTCAAGAAAAGGTAGCTGTGAAACGCTCCCGGAATGCGACGCTCGGCAAGTTTTCGACAGCAACTCTGACAGGCACCAGACAGGCCTTCTCTCCCCTGAATCAAATTTATTGCCGCCAACAGCACCTCTATTTTCAAGACGGCTATGGATTATTCGTGCTTTATTGTGCATTTTCGCCGTGACGAGCTGGTGCATTCGTAGCGTGACGACTGGAGGTAGCAGTTGTCATAGTTCCCAATATCTTCCATGTGTAAATGGCTGTTGCTTCTATTTGTTTAAGGCTTCTGCATTTGTAGCGTAAGTACCGAGAGTAGCAGTTGTCATAGTTCTCAGTATCCTCCATGTGAAAATGGGCGTTCTATTTGTCCCGAATTTTATCGGATGCTGTCATGAGTAGAGCAAATAGGGCCGACACCCACCTTGATCTCGATTATGTGAACAAATTTTGAATTTTGAACATCATTTCGTTTCGTGTAGAGAAAGTTAGATAAGGAGAGAAAGCATAAAGGCGATTCAGTGCTATTATAGCGTGAGGTCTACCACCATATAGCGCCTTCCCAGGTGTAATTTGAGATGTGCAAATCAAGTGTTTATCGTGAAATTAAATGTTTGAAAATTAGAAATAAGTAACCTAACCTCACGCTATAGTACTAGCTAGAGGTAGATCTCATGCTATAGTGGGGTAGACCTCACGCTATAGTACTAGCTAGAGGTAGACCTCTCGCTATAGCAGCACCGGTGATTCTTCATTGCCATTCCAACCGGCGGCGAGGTCTCGAGGCTCCTTCGCTCGCCCCAATTCGCGTCACGGGAGCATTATGCGTGCGGTTCGTTTGCGAGGCGCGCCTTACAGTTCGAGCGTCACAGCTCCCACGAGGGCAATTCTGCAGGAGTTCTCGCTTTTAAACGACTCTTCTTAATGGCTTTATTGCCTTTACTTGCTCATGTGCGCTCACAAAACTTTTAACTTCTCGCAAAAAGCGATAATGTGAAAAAACTGACCCAACTCTAATATTGGCTTCACAGCTTTCTCTGATAAGCGGTGTTCTTGCTATAAAATTTTTCGTCTATTTACGCTTCATCAGGAACGTGAAGTGCTTTTTTTATTTACTTGATCGTGAAATTACCATCAGAGCTTTTAATGGTCGTTGGCTTGATGGCCGCTATGTGTATTTTTTGGGAATTTGTTGTAACGCGAAATCTAAATGGAAAGTGTGGGTTTTTCGAGGACTTGCTGATCATCCTGATTGCTTCTCCCGCATAGCACGACAGTCGACGGATTTTCCTGCTGAAATTTGTTGCATTCTCTAAGAACGTCTTCTTCGCATCCTTCATGATAAGAACAAGTGATACAGTTTCGAAGTTTCTGTATTCTTGTGACAATAGCTAAATTGAAATCATTGTAAAAATTACTCATTTTCTTTTGAAAGTTTCAGGGTTCTGAAAGAAGAAATATCTTGATGGAAACTACTTTGGAGATGATACTGTATTTTCCTTACGTATTTATTGCTTTCTGTAAGAATATCTTAATTGAAACCTTTTCGAGAATGACACATTAACCACTTGAGATATTTTCTGAATGCGAGAAATATTTCAGAGAAGAAATATTTCAATTTAAGCCGCTTTGAGAATGCCACATAGTTTCACAAAAAAAAATCAATCTGGTCTGCACGAAACTCAGAACAGTTCACGCTGTTGGAGTTTGAAGCGAGATAATTTTTGACTTCGGCTATTGGAATCCCGTTCTAGGGATTCGCATTTACAAGCAGCTGTTTGCTAACGTATTTTTGAGTTGTTCAACAACGCACAAGCGCCCCAATATTTCAGAGGCTAAGCCTGACTGTGCCTCTCATATTGGCAACTTGCCGTGCTGCCGCGGCATGTATAAGAGCACGGCTTTGCCGTACAATTCATTCCTAATAAATTGTCGAGCTCAAGTGAACGATCCTGTTGTTTCAAGTGTAATTTGTCGCTCGCTAAATAAAGTAATGAGCATGCCGATGCCTCGTTTGCATTCACTTTAATGTATCTTGCCAACTTACGGTGAGAGTTCGTGTATTTTAAAATGACCGGTTTCTGTTGCTCTGTTCAGTGAGGCACACGATGTGTTTGCTGTAAATTCAAACTTCTTCTCTTGATTTGATTCATTTGTGCCTTTTCCTAATTCGTATAAATGGGCAGAAAACGTTGTGAAGATAAATTTTTTTTCACTATTTTAAATCGAGTTGCTCATGATTTAAGGTGTTGGGATAATTCTGTGACGTTGTGCAACTTGATGCCGAAAGTTGTTCACGTGGGTCGAAGCATAACAGTTGTTGAGCAGGTCTAAGAGTGTTATTTCCAGTGAAAATGTCGGCATGAGAATATGTGCTAGTGAGTGCGTCGAGGACTCAGCAGTGTCCTGATAGCTTCCGTCCTTGTAAGCTCGTTTGTAAACTCGCCGTTCTTCAGGATTTCCCCTAATTACCTCGGCGGCCTAATCGGCATTGCCTTCCCGAGTTTAAAAACGTTCGCTGCAGTAATACGGATATACATACATCGTATCTTTTCCTTCTCTCTTGCCTCCGTCAGTACGCAGCGGCTGCTGCTCATCGAAGAAGTTAATCATGAATTCATTAACGCTCTCGTGAGAATTTTTTCACTTTTTAAAGACGGTTTTTGTTCAGCTTTAAACGAGCAAAGCTGTAGTTGAACATTTGTGTAGTATAGTAGTGGTGATGGCGCTGGTCGTCGAACTGCATTTTAGGATGCAGCTTAAACATCTGTTAGCAAGTAAATTTAGCTTGGAATAATAATCTTGATAAAGAACATCACGGTATCCGAATATTTTAGGGAAGTACTGTTAATTAAACTTCAAGACAATAGTTTTTTTGGCAGTGTATGTTCTTGTGTTGAATGAATTCGCACTCCACTATTCTCACGAAAAAGAAGCATAAGTGACGATTTTCCTGGCGATTAAGTTTTTTTCCTAGGCCATATCCTGTCACGTCGCACATCGCATTTATTTGACCAATTCATTCTGTTCAGAGAGTTAACCGTCTCGCACATCGCATTTATTTAACCAATTCATTCTGTTCAGCGAGTTAACCATTTCGCACATCGCATATGTTTGACCCATTTATTCTGTTCAGAGAGTTAACCGTCTCGCACATCGCATTTATTTAACCTATTCATTCTGTTCAGCAAGTTAACCGTTTCGCACATCGCATTTAAATGACCCATTCATTCTGTTTAGTGTGTTTGCCGTTGATGATTAGTGTTAACCGTTGAATGTGGTCCTGTAATGAATTTCTACAAGTTGACACCCTAATCAGCCTGCGCCATCGGAAGCCTCTTTGTGGCTCGTGTACGGCCGTGCAGTAACCCTGCTTCCCAGAACCTGTTATTCATCGCTCTTGTGGGACCAGTTCCTCCCTACTCAATTGTGCTTGTGCTTGTTGTACCAGGTTCGTACCATAGTGTGCTTGTGCTTGCTGTACCAGGTTCCTACCCGAGTGTGGTTTTGCTTGCTGTACCAGTTTCCTGCCATAGTGTGCTTTTGCTTACTGTAACTCTCGGGGAGCACCTTATAGAGTTACTTTACTCTTTTGTGTGCTTTTCCTGTTTCATGAAGAAAACTATCTGCGATAATTAGCTCTCTCAGAAAGGAGTGAGGGCCCGAGCTGAAGGTTAGGTAGGCCTTCCTTTTCTCTTAGTGGAATGAGTTTATTATATTGGTTACACTCTTCTTTTTCGATTCAATGAATAGATTCCGCATTCCCTCGTCTCCATACTAAATAGCGCCTTCCTCATTCCTCTCTTCGATACGCTCTGTTTTTGTAGCGGTTAGGGAAGCTTAAACTAACCTATAATCTAATCTTTGGTAGTTGTAACTTCAAAGGTTAACGAATCACTCGAATTTTGAATGAAAATAGACAGATTTTACGACAAAAATTATTCGCGACGCCTGTTTCGTTGCGCCAGTTTCAATCTTTAATTTTGGCGTACTTGATGTTCATTATAATGGGTGTAGCAGCTTCGCAGTTAGTGGTGTGGTAAAATCTTTTTTAACGAATCGTTCTGGTATTGCTGCATTTGAAACACATTTGATTTTGGGGTAGCAGGATTTCGCTCTTTCAGGTTCATGACAAATTTCAGGTGACAAATTTCGTTCTTTCAGGTTCATTCGAATTTACCAAATACGTGCACTGGTGTTTATTTCAGACGAGTTGTTTCCTTCTGTTTCATTTGGCCCCACGGAAGAGCGCTTTAGAAATGTCCGAACTTTGAAGTTGTTATTCTCGATGCCCTGTTTTGCAAACAGGCCTCAGCTACCACGCAACGAATACGTTCTGTCAAAAACCGTGAAGCAGAATTATGATAGGTTTTTGTGATATAATACTCGTATTTATGAAAATAAATTTGCCTTTTTTATGAAGTTTTTCTATTGAGAATGAAAGGAATGTCCAGGTGAAATTTTTTGAGGGATGTTCGGAAAAATTCGCGTAACTTTATATTGAATTAAATTTAGGTAGGTTTACGTCAATTACTCCTTTTTATTCTATATGTCAGGAAGACATTCATTTCTGGAGTTTCCCGTGTTATGCTCTCCAGAAACGACTTCTATGTTTGTAGGCGACTACCGTTCGAAAAACCGTAATCTGCCATGAATTTTTTCTCACCGACGATATAAATTATTCAACCCTTTTACTCCGTCCTAAATGATGCCTTCTTCCTTCCTTTCTTTGGAACGCCTTTATTGCGGTTAGGGAAGCTCAAACTAACATCTAACCTAATCTAATTAATCATTTAACTCTCGAGTAACGCGGGCGGTTGCGTGTCGGCTATAACTTTTCAACTATTTTACTCCATACTAAATGGCGCCTACTTCTTTCCTCTCTTTGGAACGCCTTTGTTGCTGTTAGGGAGGCTCGAACTAACGTCTAATTTTATCAACCATATAACTCTCGAGTTATGCGGACGGTCGCATATCTGCTATGCTGACGCAAACTGCTATAACGTTTCAAGTGATGCAAACAAAGAACGAGACTATGAGCTTGGTGCATCGCGTGGTTGGTGTTTTAGACGTCACATAAGCGACGTGGCGGCGCTGTGTCGCTGCCGTGGTTGTGACTGCCGCAACGACCTGTTGTGACACACGCAAGTGATGGTCGGGTCGCGCCAACGCAGGTGCTGCCCACAAGTCTCTGTGCGTCATGACTGCTTTAGTCAGAAGTCGTTTCTACTTATTATTCCCACTGTCGTCGTTATCAAAATATACTATTATTTTATTATTCGTACAGCTGCAAACGTGGAAAAGAGATATTCTGTTCGTTACTCCTGAAGCGTGTTTTAATATTTTTTTTTGTCTATTCTCCTTATTGAGATTTAACCTCCGCTTTGATGGAGAAACGAGCTGAAAATATTCAAGAGCATTTTGGCCCAGATATTTTCAAGTACTGTGTCAAATCAACCCCAGGCGGTGTACTAGTCAGAATTCGGTCTAGTAAACGTCACGCTTTTAATATTTCTTCATATACACTCAACGCCACACGGTGTGTTAAATGCTTCTGTTTTTGATCGAGGCTGGGAGATGTGCAGTGGCGGAGCTGCAGCAGCGCCAACCAAACACAAGAAGAAAGTACGCATGTCTGTCAGCACAGGCCTCACAATGTTGTCTCAATGGATGGTGATTGACGTATTGTCAGAGCTTCCTCGCTCTGCTGTTGATTTGTGTGCGCCAGTGAAGTGTGCGTCGGTCGCTCGATATTCTGACGCGATGGTCAGGCGCGCCATCGCGTCTCTATCTTTAGCTCAAAATGACGAGGCTTCAAACAAAAACTTTCCTCTTCGGGTGTTTTCACGGCATATTAACAGCGAAATAAATGCATTCTTGTGTCGTGGTTGCTTTGATAATTATTCTTTTTAAGCAGGATTACCTGCTCGGTTTAAAACACGCCTTGTTGTAGGTACAATAGCTGCTTCATCATTTGATGGGAGCGGATTGTGTGGCGCGTCCACGAATCAGACGTTGCTGCTCAAAGGCGTGATGGATGATCTTTCTTGCGGCGAAAAATGAACAAGCCTAGTGAGCTTCGAGAGAATCTAACACTGGCAGAGCGACGCGCTTTGGACTCGCACCATAACCTGCAGGTCACGCAGATAAAAGTTGATTTATAGTCTACGGAACTAGCGCGACGCGTTTCAATATCCTCCTACGATGGTTTGTGGGTGCTGATCTGTACTGCGCTAGTGCGAGGTACTGTTACCCTTGTCTTAAATTATTTGGGTATATTGTGAGACGAGTTTTGTGTGATTTTGATGCAAGGTGTGATGATGGTTGAAAGTCTTACCGCTGGCATGAGGAGATGAACTTTTCATGTTGAGTAATCATTTTGAAACTAATGAAACAAAAGACACTGGCTGGAATTTTTTCCTCATTGTTAGTCTTTTGTTTATCTGAGGGGATACTCAAGAAGAAATGCAGTTTTTTATTTACTTATCATATCATCGCTCGGATTTTCTCCGATGGGAGAAAATGTATTTTTTATAGGTTACACAGGCTTCGAATGCTATATTTTGAATGTAAGTATGTTGGTTTATCATTCCTCTCTCCTGAATGTTCCTTCTTTCTCGCGTTTTTTTTATTATTTTACTTACGAGCCCTGAATCGTTACAAATAAAAACATATCCCCTCAATTCAGTTATGTTTGCGAGTATAAGAAGTTTATTAGTGCGTGTGTATTGGGTATGGTCGAGTTGGTAAAAATACAAATTTAAGTACGCTCTTCATTTTTAGTGTCTTCGAAAACTATTCTCATTAGCGAAACCTCACTTAATATGTGGAGATATTTTTAATCACGTCTAAAATTAGGCTTCAACGATCTTGCCTTTTTCCGAAGACGTACCTTGGTCATAGATTCCTCATTTTCTCAATTTCATAGTAAATGGTACCTTCCTCCTTCCTCTCTGGAGAACGCCTTAACACCTTCGCTCACATGTCTGGCTCACCTGCTCGTAATTGGATTTCGGCTAGACTGGTAGTTTCATAACATTTCGTGTACAGCAACCGTCGCATGTGTCGATTGGGCAAGCTTTTTTTTAATACAACGCTTTACGAATTTATTGCAGCAATTAGATTTTGTAGGAATTTTGGTTTTCAAATTGTGTGTTTCTTAAATAGATGAATTTCAGCTCTCTTGTTTACTGGTCGTCATGGGGGGGTAAATATTTATCGATTTTGTTTTAGTGATTTGAAGACCTTATATTCAACACCCATGAACACATGTTCAGATATTCAAAGTTTATATTTTGTATAGTTCAAAAACTGTAGATGACCATCTGCTTAAGTGGGGGATGTTGTCTCAAAGCTCAGGTTTGAGCGAAGAAAACGGGACTTGTTTTTCAAACTCCACTTAATCACTTTTAATTAAACGAGTTACTTGAACGAGTGGAGGCATTCAAAACTGGTTCGCTTTTATCATCTTTCACTTGAGTGAGTGCTAGAAGTGGAAGCGCTTCACGCAGTCGAGCTTTGGTTGGTTCTGATCATCGTTAATATATTATATTTTTAAAACTGCGCCTCGAACCTCGTTTATTTTACAGAATTTCAGCGAAAGTTTCCAAGTTTCTCTACAATGTTCCGCTGAAGTTTTCGGGCGCTTCGGAATGTCATTTCACTTACGCAACGCTCAAAAGTCATGCGTTACGTTGCTGTTCCTCGACGTCATTCTGAAGCCGACTCTGCGCTCAGAAGCCCCTTCTTTCTTTTGCGTCCCCGTGAGAGCGGCCGTCGTGTTGTGGCCTCTCGTCGCTCATTAATCAAGCCATCAATTCTGTTTTAGCTGCAAAAGCGACGAATCAAAGGCCGGATGCAATATGTTACTCGCGGTGACACATGAGGCTGCCCCAGGTGTTGCTCGGCGACCGCCGCTCAACCGAAACGCTAAAAAATGCTCTTTCAGGCCGTCAAAAATTTTTCCGTCGTCTGCATCGTTAGATGTTGGCCATGCAAATGCGCCACAGCCCTATTAGTAGTGTCATTTCGTTTATTGAGCAGATTTCGGCTTTATAAACCTTGAGGTCAGGGGATGGAATCCGTGAATAATTTCGTCTTTTAGACATTAGTGTCTGTTAAGTTCGTTATTCCGACGCGTGAATGCATTTGGAAGTTCGAACATTTCCTTTCTGGAACATGAAATTGTTTCCTTTAAAGTTCTGTTGATTTTATTTTCTGTTTTCAGTGTTCTAGGGATTTTCTGAATGGGAATATCCTTTAGTGCGATTCGTGGATATTTTTCGGTGGATTCTTATATTTATGTATGATATTTCTGTGATGGATGTGTTTGCTTTTACGAGCATAAATTTTAAACGTCACGGGTTTTGAATGTTTACCGAGCTTTTCA
Organism: Platorchestia sp. MABIK; assembly: GCA_014220935.1. Lineage (NCBI taxonomy): Eukaryota > Metazoa > Arthropoda > Malacostraca > Amphipoda > Talitridae > Platorchestia > Platorchestia sp. MABIK. The sequence continues at coordinate 26,069 of JACJUY010001374.1, read as the reverse complement.
ATACGAAATTGGATTGGTACTTTTTCCTTTTCGTTGAAATGAAACGTGTGTAGCCCTATCTATTATGTATTCGACTATCTTTCGTAAATTTTTAAACGTTTTTGAAGTTTCTTGAGCTGTTGAAGGTGTCAATATCGAAATTGACGATTCTAAATGTTGTTTAAAATTAAGTTTTAAAATGAATTAATATAAGAAAATATCCCAATAGCGTTTCCGAATAAAGCTTTCTTATTAATTATGCTGAGGGTTCAATTCCCCAAGCAAAATGCCCTTCGCTCCACATTTTGAGCGTTCATTTCCAATTGTTGGAAGTTGATGCTGTGCTGAAATCCACGAAGTTCCTATATTTCAGTTTTGAGTATTGATTAAAATAGAATATCTAAGTCTGCTGCTCCAATACTTTCATGTCAGGTATGGTTTCCGAAGTGAAAACGGTTGAAGAAAACTAATGTGCTTGAAAAAATAGTCGTAGGGCTAATTTCTATTCCAGACGTAATTGCAGTCTATTCTCTCGTGTAATAGTTCTTCGATCTCATGAATGTTGAGTGAATATTTAAATTGTGATTATACAAGCGTAATGTGGGGAGCATTCTTGATTAAAATATTTTATTTCATTAGTCACCGCGAAGAATATTCCTTATTTTTCATCGTTGGCATAATTTTACGATTTCGGGGCCGTGCGAAGCTAGTCTTCCAATTGAAAAATGTATGCTCTGGGTCGAGCTGCAATTTAGATTGTCTCGATAAATATTCCTTTCTGTGCGGTACAGGGCCAATTGGTGTCTCGAGAGACGCGCCTCACAAGGAGTACAAAATCGAGACGTTAGTAGAGAGGTCTCGTGTGTGGATACGACCGTTCTATCGTTGATGATGGGTTTAACCGTACTATCGTTGATGATGGGTTTAACCGTACTATCGTTGGTGGTGGATACAACCGTACTGTCGTTGATGGGTAAGATAGTCTGGAGCTGTGGAAATACCGTATTTAGTTTTTTTTTTTGCGAATTCTAATGTCAATAAAAGTACAGAGAAGCAAGCGTTTAAAGTGATCATTATATCTTTAAAAGTTTCGAAAATTGAAAAAAGGACGTTTTAAACTTTTTGGTCATCCTTGACTCTGAGGCTTGTGTACTGAATTTTTTGATTAAAAACAATCAAATCGCCAGCTCGACTTGACGAGTGTTGCTATTGAACGTATCTTTCCTTTGAAACGCGTGATGGATGGCACCAGTGTAACTTCTGTTCCTTTCGTTTAGCATGCACCAGTACCGTGCTAAGAGTGGGATTCTTTGCTCCTGTCACTTAGATCTGAAATGTTATTGATTCCAGTCGAGCTGACGAAAATTTTCTTCGCAAGTATCTCAAATTTTAGCAGTGGTCTAGTTCCTAATTCACCAGGCGTCTAAAAATGTCAAGCACAGGAGAAAGCTAAGAGTTCAACGTGCGATGTTTTCAAAATATTTCTAACCCCTTTTTGGAGCTCTTACCCTTTTTAAAATTTATTTAAGACTGCCTACAGGTATCAAGAAATGTTGTTAACGAAACGAATTTTTAGTATTGGACGTATGTTTTGAGATTGATGGAATTCTACCCCTCAGGGGGATACAACTAATGTATCTATGGGAATTAGCGCTCCCAGGGGGACAATGTGAGGGCCCGAGCTAAAAGTTAGGTAGGCTTTCTTTTTTTGTTAAAATAACATTGGTTTTTGTTTTGTTACGAACCAACTATTTTTCGGTTCACTGCTGTCCTGTTTTTTCAACACCTACTACTTTCTTCTTCAACTTTGATCTTGTTTCATGAACTTCTTTCTCATCTTACTGTTTCTATGCCCTTTCTGCATAGATTCCACTTTCCCTTAACTCCATACTAAATGGTGTCTTCTTCCTTCCTCTCTGTGGATCTCATTTGTTGAGGATAGGGAGGCTTAAACTAACTAATAATCTAATCTGATGGAATTCTATTCGCTTGGTTGCTGTCGTGCAACTTCGTAAAATCACGCCAGCTACGCAAAAATAAGAATTAAAATCTACCGTTTTGAATTGTAGTCTTCAATGTAATGTCGGTTGACTGTGTGCTGTGTGAGGTAACGGCCACTGCCGTCTTAAACTGTTATTACTACTTGTTGGAGGGAATAAGCATCCCTGGGGAGAATGTGAGGTCCCGAGCTGAGAGTTTGAAAGCGGTCTTTTTGTTGCAAATTTTCATTTATATTGTTTTCTTACGGACATGTTTTTTGAATTACTGCCTTTTTTTTACGCTAGTCTTGTTTCCTAAGCTGATTTCTCATTTTATTGGGTCTATGCGCAGGAGATCCTCCTTAACTCCATACTAACCAGTGTCCTAATCTTTCTTTTCTTTAAAGATCTTTGCTGTGATAAGGGAGGCTGGAACTAACTGATAATCAATCATTCCTATGAATTGAATACATTTATGTAAAATATTGGTTAAATATCGCATTTTTCCTTTCCTGAAATCGGTCACGTGTAACTGCTGGCTTGAAATTATGTTTACGCTGCTCTCTTAAATAACGAAGACTCAGACTCAGTGGGCGGCCTTGGTGACTTTGTGGCGAAGGCTTCATCTCCAACTCCTCGTCTTCCTTCTCTCCCTCTGCTGTTGCTGCGTTGATTTCCACCTCCGTCCCAGAGTGACCCAGGTTGTGCGTCGTGTTGTGACGCCAACTTTGACTGCAGATAAACAGTCTTTAATTAGTTTTTGTGTACGCTCGACTCGACTGCGCCGAGTTTTAAGTGAACTAAATCCCTCTGATTTGGGAAGAGCAACGTGCTCCTGAGATGCCTGGAGCTGCCGTCTCCGCAGCCATACGATGTTGCGGTTTGCTTTGGTCGAGGTTTCCATTTTGTGCCCTGAGAATAGATACTGGAAATATTGATCGGATAAATTCTCGTTTCGCGTACAATCACATTCAGATGAGAAAACTGATATTCTGACAATCACAAAAATTTTCGCTTCGCTCACAATCGCATAAATTCTCGTTTCGCGTACAATCACATAAATTCTCATTTTGCTTCACATTCTGATGAGAAAGCTGAGGTTCTGAATGTCTGGTGTTGTGCTAAAGACATTTTGCTCCGCAATAATTTTTGAGTTGGCGTTGAAAATACTACTGAAAAATAAAATTCATTTTGCCTCGTATTCCAAACAAATGATGTAAAACATTCTAAATATTTGTGAAGGTCAATAGCCTGATAAATAATTTTGGAAACGTCTATTGTCTGAAGATTGTTTGTAAAATTGAACAAACCATTCAAACTTGGAGTTTGTCTTCTGTTTGTATTGTTAATTACTAGAAATTATTTTTGGAATATGCAGGATTGTACACGATACGAAATTGAACTGTGATTATGACTGCCCCATTTTAGATATCGAAGACGGTCTCAATTCTTCTCGGGATTTCATTTCAATTTCAATAGGAGATGAGAAACATCGCTAGCTAAAGAAGGCTCACTGTACTTGATACAGAACAACACGCAAAGGTCAGCGTTGATTCGTAGCTCACATGGAACTTCCGTTTGAGACTTAACCAGTCCAACTCAGCGCTTTTGCTTGTTATTTAGAGCGGCGAAGCTCACGTCTACGTTGTACGCACTAAAGGAGCCTCGCTATCTGTCGCTCGCTCTGCGCTCTCACGACAAGGCTGTCACCAACTTTTCGTGCACCTGTATTTAGATAAAAATTTGCATGTAAATGACATAGATTAGGTGAACTGTCTCTCGCGACGACGCAGATAAGGCGCCTTGCCTCGCTCTGCTGCAGGGAAGTCGGGATGAAGGTGGCTCTGGAGGCCAGACTGGATGAAAGTTGTGCGTTGTGCAGACACGATGAACGTCGCGAGCTGGGCAGACTGGATGAATGTCGTGCCCAAGTTACTATTTCAACATGTAAAAGGTAAGATTATTCTGAGCTGCCACTAGTGTAACGAAAAGTTAACAATTTGTTTTAATGATAAATTAAGACGCGCCCATGTGACTTTGCTTAACATGTGAATGCGTCTTTCTTTGCCACAGAATTCTTTGATTTCGTTCTGTTTATTTTTGTCTTCCAATTTTAGATCTTGCTCATCAAATTGTATGTTACGTGTAACTATAGTAGTTCTAATGAAGAAAATAAGAATTAAGTTTATTCTCCAAGCAAAATCATCATGTGCCATTACTGTAGATATTTTTTGTGTTTCTTTTCATTGCGTGCATTCTAAATTTTCAACTTAATTCGTACATCAATGCCATGTTTTTAGAAAAACAGGGAGCCATGAATAATATTAGCTTGTAGAACTATTCCTAGAAAAAATTGTTCATTTTGGTGCCAGCTCTGTCATCGAACGTTAACGGACCAAAAAATTATGGAAATTATTGATTTCAGGTTCTCTCAAGACCGAACTCGGGGCTGGGAGACCAACCAAGTAAAAGAGAAATCTATCATGAAGTGCTGCAAAAAATGATAAAATAAATGTAAAGTATGTTACCAACTAGCTAAAAGAGATGTCTATGTGCTGCAAAAAAACTTTAAAATAGATGTCAAGTTCGTTAAGAGTTTGAAACACGAGTATAAAGAAATTGAAGCTGCGGACAGGACTGAAATAGCGCGCGAGCTTAACACAAAGCCGTTCCCTTGAATAATACTAACTGCTGCACGACAGTTCACCTCCCATTGCCGTGCTGTCCAAACAATGCCGCTCAGCAGTCCACGGGGACTGCTCTCCTAAATTCAAATTCCTCGATATTGGTTCCTCTCAACACTTGGGATTGAAGTTTCTGCGAGCGTGTTGAATAATGGAGGGACTTGTCCGAGACTTGCTTTTTCCTGAGCACCCTTATTTGCATGGACAAATACGTCCCGTGGACTGGCGTTGCAGGGTGCGGCCTGCGTGTGACCAATGCTTTCTTCTCTATTGCAATCGCGTACACAGTTTTCCTTGGAGTTCGGGCAAAAGAGCCGGGGTCGAGCGCTTTTTTCTCCTAGGTCTCGCAGAAACATTGCTGGAATCTTCAGTATTATTTCCGAGTGTGGACTCCAATTGGTAATTTTACTTGAATTGGTTGTCGGCGTAGGGTTTTAGTGGGGGGTTGAACTTTATTTTTCCGTATGTGTTAAAGAGAAAGAAAATGTGTGTAAGGATTTCTGACTCCATTGCGTGAACAGAGAATTTCGTTCACCAGTGTAACCGTGTGTCTGATAAGTTAAGTTAGGTGGTGGTGTTATAACGAGCACACGCGACTGTGCCGCACATAAACTGTGTTAGTTGAAAGTTTTTGCAATAGATGTTTGGAACCTGTGGAGTAGGAGTGAAGGATCTTTTGTATTCCGAAAGACAAGATACATGCTTGTATCGTATTTGCCATTTTCGTATGAGTTATGTTGTTTTATTTTATGTTATTTTATGAAGCTGTAATTTCCGTTGTTTTGGAGTGCTCAAACTCAGCGTTTATGAGCTCATTGAATTGTTCACTAAGTTATCTCAACATGCTATTTTGCCGAGGTGCATCGCTCAATTGTTTCACTTCATGATTTTTTTCGGCAGATGAAAATTTAAATTAGAATTGGCAGATGAAATTTTAAAAGACTTCTTCGAAAGCGCTCATGTTTCATTCAAAATTCATTCTCTTTTAACGTGCTGTTGTCTGTTTTTCCTTATGTTGAAGTCGTTATGTTCTTGTCGTTCACGTTCACTTGCGCTGTTCATGGTTGCAGGCAAACCTGACGGATGGAAATGTTTCTAAAGAAATTAAAGATCTTTCTTTTTGTTTCCTGGAAATGAAAATAATGTTACACAATAATGATAAAAATTATTATTCATTCCCACCACACCATTACGTGTTTCGATGATTTCACCTGACATTTGAACACCATTTGTAAGAAGGCTCACCTTCGTTCGTATGGAACAGGACAAAAGTTCACGTATTTCACGCAATAATTGGTGTCCAATTTCGTCTTCATTTTATTTGACGTTTCCTTTGCTCTCCATCGCAGCTCGCTTTACCTCGGACTCGGCCTCTTTTACGTCGGTGTTCCCTCGCTCCAGCAACCCTAAAAAACATTCGTAAAAACTCAACATCGCGCCAAAATTGACGCGAATGATCGTTTAGCTTTGTCTTTCCAAACTTGCTTGGCATCCACAGCGAAAATTGCAACTTGCTCTCCAGCTCGCTTTCCTAGTTTTTCTGGAAATGAATCTGGTTTTTGATTCGCTCGCGGAGGGCGCGTTTTCAACGAAATTACGTGTGATTTAATTTTTCTTCAATTGGTTTATGTTGTGCGGATATATACCTTAGTCCTTTTTCACGATGTTTGTATGAAATTAAATCGCGTAATTTACATTGCAAGTTTAATACAAGACTATTTTAGACCGTTGAGCTGTGTTAGTGTTGGCGAATATTTACTGTAAGAAATTGATGGGTGTGTTACTCTTTGATATAAGTGCCGAAAATGCGAGGACATTTTCATACATCCTAATCGACATTTCACGTCTAACGCTTCGACTCTCCTTGAATTCTCGCCTTAGCAATAGCATCGAACTACGGACACCAAAATGGATCGTATCTCTCTTTAGTCTTCCATTCAGAGTTTCCCAAGGCATCGCTCGAAGGGGCAGTATAGAAGCGCCCAGCACTCGACAGCACAGCGCGACACACAGTGAATGATCGCAACTAGAGTTCAGTTCTGTGATCGCTACTGCGCCGCTTGTGTTAAGTGTTTGTCCATGAGGCGCGAGCTTTGGTAAACCTCAAGCCAAACACATGTAAATAGGAGCTTGGGCTCGAGCGGCCCCGTTTCTACAAAGTGCCACTCGTAATGCTCGTGCTAGGTAAACTCCTTGCAGACCTCAGCAAACAGCTTCACTTCATCAGCTCTTGTATGATGCACTCGCTCCACCGCCTCCTGGTGTCGCCGTCTGCACTTAATTCGTGTCTCTGCGATTCTGATTCTTGCTCATTCCTACCTAATGAACGCTCTTTAGCTTTCTTCTGACGCATGGTGCGTAAAATAATTATTGAGCTGTAGGGAAAATATACGTAGAAATTTTAGTTTACCTTTATTTATTTATCTCTATCATACTTTCATTGCGTTGTGCAAAATGCAAATTCATTGAAACACCCCGGTCTCTTTGAGAAAAAGAGAATTATTACTTTCTTTCGCGGTTTGTTTTTCGTTGCGCTTGAGGTTTGTACAAATATGTGGTTTACACTATCACGAATTAAAGAATGTATTCCACGCTGTGTCATGCCAGTCTTGCATTCAAAATTTGTTTCATTTCCATTCTATCATGTGATTGATATTGTTCAAATTTTATTTTATTTTCAAATATGTTGCTTTCAAGCACATAGGCGTATTAAGTCGAAGAAATATTCTGACATGTGCTGACTCTCACTAGCACTGTAATTTTCATGAGAAATTGCTTCTAAGAATTCGTTTAAAATCTCTGTATTTATTGATTTTCGCTCTCATTGTCCATTGTAAGTCAGCGCTCGCGTCACTTTTGTTCTTACGGGAGAGCAAAGAAGTTTCTTGAGTTGGATCGTAGTTCGTGTTCGATTCAAGGTTCACTATAGATGTGTAATTTTCAAGGTTTTCTAAAGATGCACTATTTTCTCACTTCAAGGGAGGGCTTCCTGGGGTAATTAGTGCAAACTCTGTACATGTCTTCAAAGATTCATTTCCTCTGCTACTAAATGGCGCGTTAAAATTTCAATGATACTGGAAAATGTATTAGCATCGGGGAAAATTTCCACTGTTGTTGGGAATTTTACCTTCAATCCACGAGTTCCATTGTTAAACATCCAGTTTCCCTCAAAGCTTTTCATTGAAATCTTAGATTTTCAGTGCTATGCTCTTGGTCTAGAGTAAAGAATTTAATTTAAAAACTTTAAGTTTCAAGACCTTGCCAATTTCGAAAGAAAGTTTCGATTCTGAGAATAATTTTCAGCTTAAACTCCCTATCCTATTTGAAAAATTAAGCTCTATATAAAGCTCAAGATATTTATTTCTTTCGAATCTGTCAAATCCACTACATTCTTTGGCGCTGAAATGGTAGGTTTATTTTATTGCCTCAAGCCGGATCATTATTGGGGGAAAGTCGAGTATCTTCACGTTTTCCGCGTCAGCGAACTACTTCTTTATGAAGTTGACCATATTGAGCGGGATTTTAGTTGAAAACCCATAAAGTCTCTCGATTCTTGGCTACGTCAATTGAGCCGTTGGAGTTGCCAATTGAGTTCGTAATGCTTCACATTTTTGGGGGAAGAAAACCCAAGGTGGAGTGGCAGCAGTTCCCTATTGTTTGGTTACGGAGGTACGTTTCTTGAGCATCAATAGAAGCATTACCATTACAGTCGCGGGAGCTCTCTTGCGCTATCACGGGCCTGCCTCCGTCTTATTCGCTCTCCAAAGTCGATACAATTCAGCCAGAAGAAATGGAAAAGCCTGCTCATTCCAGTCACGTTCTCGCTCGGCTGATTCCCAGGAGGTTCCGAGTGACGAGGCTGCCTGGCTCGGCTCCACTATACTGTATATAGGTTGCTTCTGCTGGACTGCTGCTGCTGGAGTTAGGTGCAATGCTCTTGTAGAGAATTGACTGCTTTATTTTTACCGCATTTTACGCTGAATATAGCACTATTTATTACTTCAACATCCAAACGGGTATACTTGCACACAAAATTTTCCGCTTGGCTAAATATGGTCGTTCATCCTTATTTTCTGGCTTTGTTTGAACCTTTAAACGCACTTGAGTGTGTTTCACCGACTGTAATGCTATCACTTAAATGCGTCTTATGATGCGCATGATTGCTGCTACGCTACTATGTATTTAGGTAAAGTCGTTTTTCATCGCGTTTTCCTGCTTATTTACGTTTTTGCTACGTTCAACAGCTGCATACTGCTGATGTTTCTGATGATAGCGTTGCTGCTCGCAATGCATCTACTGCTTGCGATAGCAATGCCGCCGATGACATTGGAGCTGCTGAAAGTTGTGCTGCTGATAATGCTGCAGCTGCTGGTGCAGCGTCTCCGTAGGATCGTCCATCACGGCGTCTTCCCTGAGAGACTGTAAATAAAGCTGATTTATGTTGGCTTGGCTGATGCTGCATGGCTTCCCCCGTTTACGTCGCTCCAACCATGGCTCAGTGGTCGTGTGCCGTGTTTCAGGTGGTCTTTGACTCGAAAGTTGCGCCGCATTCTCATCAGCTTTTGTCATGTGAAAAAGTGGAATTTCCTTGCACCCATCCTAGCATGCATGCGTTAGGCCGAGTGCAGTGATGTGCACTCGTGTGAAATTTTAAATTGTGGGTTTGCAGGTGCTGTAAGCCCAGTCAACGAAATTGGAAATAAAATTTTCTTCGAGATTCTGATCAGGATGAGATCCGAAGTGGTGAGGGTGTAAATGTAATTCTTACTACATTATACCATACCAGCAAAAAGTACTGTATTTTAGCAATTAGATTAATGATACATAAATTTTATATGGCACGGCTCAAAGTCACGATCTTACGGCCTTATCCGAAGAAGCAAAAAGAGTTATTGGCTTGAATTTTGATCCCCCACGTCTTCTCTGCTCGGCATTCTTTAATTCCTCGTGTTGACGCTGGGCGCGTTGTCAAAGGGAGTGGAAGTAATGGATTTGGGAAGCCGTTGCCTAAGTAAGAGTCCGCCCTCCCATTTAAAACCTGTCCTTCAATTAGGAGTGAAATATCAGGGTGTACCATGGTGACACTACTGTGATTTTGCAATTTTACTCAACATTTTTCTTCGTTTCATGATACTTTTTAAGCAAGTTTCTTGCGCGTGAAGTCGTGTATGTTGATTAATCCTTCTGATAGTTTCGGTGAAGATGCAATCTTCTTTGTATGGGACTTATTTCGAATGCATGTTCGAATACTCTAAAACAGAGGAATTTTCTTAGAAATATGCAAAGACTGTGTGGACAAACACGAGAACTGCAGTTACCG
>JACJUY010001374.1:3117-15754 GCA_014220935.1 Platorchestia sp. MABIK | reverse complement strand
ATCTGAAATGTTTGAAAAAAAAATTTTTCTTCACTTGTGAGGTATCTTAGGGATTTTTTCGGTAATTAAATTCGATGCAAATGACCACACGTCTTAATTTCCTTACAGTACAAAAAATCTCCTTTAAATAAACCCAGTACAAATCAAGTTATCATTTGAATTTCTTTAAAAATTTGACGCTATCGCAGCTCCTAAAATTCAAACCATGATTCTACACAATCAATGAACACCTGTGAAGGTTTCCTTGACGCTTTTCTATCTCATTACGACGATTTTTACCAAGTCCCCGTCCTGGAGTCCGATCTTTAACTCGGCTCGGATTTCACTCGCCCCTCCTGCATCCCGCTCTCACTGCGCATTTTTCCCGCGTGTCCGCTGCCTTATTTTCATTTATTGCAATTCTCTGGAATCTCGTGCACTGCCATGGCTTCTTGATCCGCTTACTCGCGTGTGCATCATGCTGCTCTGATCAGCGATAAGCTGGCTTTGCATGCTTAAATTTTCGAAAAATTTTTTTTTTGGTCTGATTCACCAAAGGTTTTTCGCTGTATTATGGATTTAAACTCTTACGATGAGGACAACATTTTTCGGCGCATTTTTTTTACCGGTGCGTCATTTCGTGGAGCATGATACCAGTTCGTATTTTTGCTCTGGGCGATGCGAGCTTCCATGGAATTAGTCTTGATTCAGGATTTAAAGATTGATGTGTTATTCCTTAATCTTCTTATCGAGATATTTTCAGCTTGTTGGAATGGTTTAAAATATTGAATTATGATTAGTAATTAAATTGTTTCTCATGCATTCGATTTTCAGTTTTTTATTGTGCATGCTATAATTTCAATTCCTGTAATTCATTTTTCATCGCAAATGAATGTGAAAAATCACTGTCGAAATTATTTCAGTAAAGAATAATACTGTCTGAGCTGTTCATTAAAGAAAGTCACTGTCTGAACTGGTTCGGGAAAGAATATTACTGTCCGAACTGGAACAGTAAAGAATATTACGGTTCAGTAAAGAATGTTTCAAATTGTACTTGCTCTCACCGGCTGCTTCCAAGTTAAATTGAAGGCTTATTCTAATGCATTGACAAGCCCGTGGAACCACGTCACGACGCGCTTCATGCAAGACTAGCATTCACTGGCAGTGCTTTCCCCTTTTGTAGCAGATGCGAGCCGTTCCAAGTTTCCATTCGTCGTGCCTGCTGTTGTCTCTTTAATAAGATACGTCGCACTTTGAGCCAGGATACTGCGCTGCAACTCGCATGGTACTGCTCCTAAAAACGAAACATTGGTAGTATTTGGGGCTCTCTCGGAGTCCAGATTGTCATGCATGAGTTGAGTTTTATTCCTCTGAGGCGATTTCTGGTTATAACAATGACGGTGGCCTCAGAGTTTTGAGCTACTTTTCTTACAATAGATCAATTGACATTCGCGGCCGAGTGACGGGTTGCTTGCATAAATTCCACACGTGGACTTCGAGAACGCTTTTACAGGTGTGCGTGCAATCGTGTGACAAAACAGTGTTCGAAAATTTTGCTCTTTTTTGGCGATCACGAGGTCAGTGTATGCTGTTGCGAATTGAGTGAAGGTTGTGTTAGGGATGAAAATTTGTGTTGAGATTTTACTGAGGTATTGTAATACTTCTCAAAATTGGTAGCTGAAACTGTTGTTTCTGTCTACCATTAAAGTTTGTTTGAAATAGTGATGGATAGACAGGGTTTGAGTGATTTTTTTTGAGGAGTTTTCTTCAGAACATCCAGTAACAATTTTATTCTTCTACGAAAAAATGAATTGCCATCATTTTCTATTTATCAATTTATTTTTTTCCATTTTTTCTTACTTAGTTGCCTCATTCTTCTATAGAAAAATATATTGTCCTCGTCTTCTCATTCGCAGATTTTCACATTTTTCCTGTACATGGCTGTCTTAAAAATAGTTGAAGACTATCGTTTTAGATCTATCCTCTCCAATTTATGAACAATTTTGCTTCATCTGCGTTGTTTTATGTGTTATTAGGTGACTAAGTTCTTTCTTCGACTAATTATAAGAGTGTCTTAAACTGTATAAAGACGTCACGAAAATGTAAAAAACAACCTGACAAAAACGAGAGAAAATCTTAACGAACGCTTATCAAGCGAAATTTACAGAAGAATATCACGACGCAGAAGAAATTTGAGAACGATTACAAAAAGTCTGACAATCTTAATGAACACATTTGAAAAGAAATCTATCAAAAAAGTTCACCACGTTAACGAAATTTAAGAACGATTGCAAAAAGCCTAACAATCTAAACGAACGCTTATGAAACGAAATTCTCCAAAAAAGTTCACGGCGTTGAAAAATTTAAGAACGGTTGTAAAAAGTCTAACAATCTTAACGAATGCTTATCAAACGAAATTCACCAAAAAAGTTCACGACGTTGAAGAAATTTAAGAACGATTGCAAAAAGTGCGAGCATGTTTCTCATAAAATTGACGGTGTCAACTTACAAGGGCGCTCTGTGTTCCCTCGATGCCAGACTCCTCGTTCGGCCGCCCTCCTGCTTCCAGCATCAGTAGGACCGAGCCTGCTGCTGCCGCTGCTCGACACTTAGTGCAGTTTCAAATTTTAGCATTTTTGCGTATAGTGCAAGTTGGGCTGTGGGCGGGCTTCGTAATCACCATATTTCTCGCCACCAATTAGAAACTCCTGCTTAAAAGTGGGCTTTTTGCTGTGCTTCCATGGGCGGAGTTGGGCGCTATGGCCTTGCTGCTGCAGCCCTCGTGTTGCGCGCCTCGCACTTCCAGCGACTTGAAGAGCGAATTATGGCCTATGCTTTCCATCATTAAAAAAAATTTACTTGGAGCTTGAACAGCATTCTCCTTTTATTGAAGTCAAGAAATTCTCATTCACGGGGAATATAGTTTTCTTCATTTACTTCTTTTTTGCATTATCGTAAGCGCTTCAAGAATAAATAATTTTGTCTTTTGTAACCCGTATAGGGATGGCCTACTGCTGACGTAGCAATACCCCGGTTGTCGTGTATTTGCTCCATCCTTTGGTATAAAGCCCTTTATTGGCTCGGCTGCGAGAGCCCCGTTAGCTCTGGAGTTCGCTAGTGCTTGCAAGGCTTTGTTCAGCTGCATCTTCTGTCACGAAGACGAGCGGCTGTATTTTGTTAGTGTATAAATCGGCTCGACAGCGACATCCATTGGCCAGCCGAGCTAGGCTGTACTACTGCAAGTCAAGTCCTTCGGCAACTGCTGATCTTGGGATACTGTCCCGTCAGAGTCGCTGTTGGCTCCGTTGCGGGCTGTGTTAGTTCGCTTTGCCTGTTCTGGGCCGTCGTCTCATGGTTATGTTGCTCAGTGGAACCCAAGCTCCGGGTGGCAGTTTGTACGTTGGCTGCAATTTAGAAGTACTAACGAGACTCATAAATCTGAAGAGCCCTGAACTTTGGAACTACCACTGCTGCTGTTGGTATGGAAGACGTTGCGCCACATGAATCAGATCGTTTAATCTCACTTCATGCTGCCTGAATCAAAGCCCGCTTAAAATGCTGAATGAACGTCGCATGTTGGAATCTGACTCGTGATTTCAAGTAAATGGGTTGGTTCTACAGCTGATCAAGATTGATTGAGGCTTTCTCCTAAGAACGATGCATTTGCTGTTGCATTCGTATTGATAAACGTCCGGAGGCGTGATAGGCAGTTATGTTGTGCGCAAGAGCTAGTATTTTGTCAATTGTCTGCTCTCAAAGAAAGCCTAAAATATTTGCTTGAACTTTCCTATCGAACAAAAGTCCAGTGTCATCAACATTCGTCACGGGAAAAAGTTCGTAAAGTAAATCTCGTTTATCTTAGGGAATGTGAAGTCAGTTTCATGCTCCACCGTTCGATAACAACTCGTTATTAAATCATGCTTAAGTTCTGATGAAGACTTGTTTGCCTTTTACCGAAGTCCTCCTTTTCTCCACACAATACTTGACTCCATACTAAATGGTGCCTCCTTTCTTCCTCTCTTTGGATCGCATTTGTGGCGGATAGGGAAGCTTAAACTAACTAAAAACCTAATCTAATCGCCACCCATTAAACCCAAACAACAACATGAGTAAAAAAAAACGCGACATCTTTTTAATTCGTTGTCATCAACGCTCTTCACTCGCGCGTTGACAGGGTTGAGGTGAGATTTTGAACGCTGAGGTTGACTGCACGGTAGCGCGTGGTGTTGGCAAAGCAGTGCTCCCGATTGAACTGTTGGGCGCGATCACAATTGTTTGAGCTTTCTTGCCGTGCCCGCCTCGCAGCCGTGGTCTCTCTCCTTTAGGGCCCAAACTACGAGGGCTGGGCTGCTTCTGCTGCGGCTGTCCTTACGCCCGTCACTTCGAGCCCTTTTTTCTTGCTGTCTCTTGTGACCAGGCTGCTGCTGTTGCTGCCGTCATTATCTCGCCTCTTCTTTTTCTGCCCTTATAGCTCGTGCAGGTTGCGTCACATATTGCCGATTTCAATGTTGCTCCTCGGTTTTTATTTGATTTAAGTTTGAGTTTTGATTGTCTTTGCATTTGTTGTTGTTTATGCGAAAGAATGCGTGTTTCTTTCAAATTTTTCAAAGGGTGCTCTGATTTTGCTCATTTTCTTGTAGGTTCATAGTTAGCATGACTTCAATGTTTTTACGTAGTATTTTCTTACCACTTGCTACGTGTACTGTTCTCACATTGCACTGCATCCGCTTCATGATTTACGAACCTGGGCGTACTGGCTGGTTTTTTCGCTTTTCTGGGTGACCAGCCTGTTTTCCTCAGGACTGTTACAGTTGACAGCGCTCCACTTGATACTTGTTTCAAATCTGTTATTTTGTTAGCGCCTTCTTGTACGGAATACGGTAAGGTGCCTTGAGGTTGCGCCTTGCTCGTCCCAGATTGAGTTGCACCACAAAGAGCAGCTGTTATTTTTAGTTCATTTTCCTTGTACATTTAACTGTGAATTGTTTCTTAGTGTATCTCACCTAATTTTACTTATGTCGCTATTTAGTGAGCTGAAGTGATAACTGTTCTTATCTAAGTTAATTTCATGTATTATCTGTGATGTTATTCGCATTTTACACTTCTCTTTTTATCATGAAGTTTTTGTGTTAAAAGTAACAAACGGAAAAGTGCAAAATTTTTCTGGCTTTTATTTCTTCAGCGGAATTCCAGCTGCGCTTCCTTGGCCAAATTGCTACAAAATCAAGAGCCTAATATGTACATCCTTCGAAGCTTATTTTACTTCTCTACTCAATGTAGGAGAGAAAAATCACTCTTTCTGCATCGTTTCAATTTGGTAAGCGAAACATCGAACAAGTTTCTTTTATAAGTTTCGTTTCATCAAAGGTTCTCTCGCCTCACGAAGTGTAGCCTTGGTTCATCCTTATCGCATCTGACGCTGATACGGTGTTCGATTATCTCTAGTGTAGAGGTCTTATCTTCGGCGTCCTATCGTTCTTCCCGACTCCCTGCATTTTCTTGCGATAGTCTCATTTAAAGAATTTAACGAACAACATAATTATTGATAAATAATGTGGTAGCTTGTGCCTTATCTTAGAGAACTGTCCTGTTCTCTAGTTTAAGCGTTTAATTAAAAAGGTTAAAAATTGAATGTAATTATACCATCGAAAGAAGTGATGTTCATGGAGCTATCCTTCAGCCTATGTCTAGGACTGTGTGGTCTCCTTGGAGAGGAGGAGGAAATAGGTTGTGTTCTTGTACTACATTGGGAGAAGCGTGTTGATAGTGTCTGTGCTCGTCGGTGTATATGCGGGAGCTAGCGCTTCACAAAAATAACCCTAGTTGCCCACTACAAAATTCAAAACACTTGAACGATGTAGTACATTCTGGTATTAGATTTAGACTTTAGATAGACGTCATTTTTCCATTATCTAATTTTATCTGAGCTATCTCGCGAAGAAGGAACGCGTGCTGTGCAGCGAACCTCTTGCGACACAAAAGGCCGTTAGTGAGTTGCTGAAATCCTTGTGTGATTAAAATTCTTCGACGATCCTAACATTGCTCTGTACATTTTCTTGCATTTTTCCAACGATTACTGGTGGAACTTAGCGAGGGTTGCCCTATTTACACGATAAAAACTGAGAACCGAGTTTTGAAATCCACGTTCCAGCGTTGAAATTGTTCAGTATTGTGTTAATCACACTTTTGTTCTCAACCAACCACAGCAATCAGTGCTTTTCAGGTCACTGCTATTTAATAATGGGCAGACACCGGCCTGAAATAAGTTCAGTCCTTCAATGTGCACTCGTGAAAATTTGACGAGGGACTTCAAAGAAATGATTAGATAAACGCCGCTGAATTCAACCTACGCGGCATACTAGAATTTCGGTACTGAGTTCCAATCAGAAGCGAAAATCACACAAATGCTTCAGTGACCTCACATCATTCTTTTTACAATCGATGATAGCGTCTAGGATCATTGTAGTGCAAAATTTTATCTGTGCCGTTAAAATTGTATCCTGGCGCTGGAAATTTATACTCCAACTTTCGATTCGTATTCTCTAAAAACGAATTTGTCTGGATTACATGATCGTTGCAGTTTAGAGGGAAGTATTATTGCTCTGTTACAAAAGAATCTCGCATGTTTATACCCAGTATAGATTCCCCGTAACTATACCTGCAGACTCGAATAGTTGACTTTCACCCGCTAATCGT
The DNA here is from genome assembly GCA_014220935.1 of Platorchestia sp. MABIK. Taxonomy (NCBI): domain Eukaryota; kingdom Metazoa; phylum Arthropoda; class Malacostraca; order Amphipoda; family Talitridae; genus Platorchestia; species Platorchestia sp. MABIK. The sequence continues at coordinate 9,079 of JACJUY010001374.1, read as the reverse complement.
GATATCTCCCGTGTGACCTGGTCATAAACATTGTAATGTATTGAACCCTCAGGCGGATACAATTATTGTATTTATGGGAATTAGTGCTCCCAGCGGGACAATGTGAGGGCCCGAGCTGAGAGTTAGGTAGGCTTTCTTTTTGTTGCAATAAAATGTTCTTGTTATGTTAAGGACCACTTTTTTTCGGTTCACTGTTGTCCTGTTTTTCAGCACCTACTACATTCTTTTTCAACTTTGGTCTTGTTTCATAATCTTCGTTCCCAACTTACTGTTTCTATGCCCTTTCTGCGTAGATTCCACGTTTCCTTAACTCCATACTAAATGGTGTCTCCTACTTCCTCTCTTTGAATCGCATTTGTTGCTACGGCTAGGGAGGCTAAAACTAATGGCTAATCTAATCTGTAATGTATTGAAAATCACGTCTTCTGTTTGAAACAAATAGTGAAATTTTCTTCCTGAGAAATTATATCAACTTTGGTCCGGGGTTATGAGAGCGCAACTTCAAACACTTCAGCTGTAATTGTGACTCGCATGAAGGAAAACGTAAGAGCTCGCTAAACCGAGAAGTTTTCTGTGACGAGTTTAAGCCAAGCGACGCTTCGTGATAGATGCAAATCCAAACTGCAAATTGTAATACGTAAATTCTAACTTTGAGTGTTTGCTATGAGGGCACTTGATGAACATATTCGCTTGCTGGTTGCCCTTTGATGAAGCGGCGTGGGCTGTTAACTCTCCTGTCGCTCCCAACCTTCATCTGAAGGTGTCACATCTCTCTCCGTTGGGACTTGGCGAGCCAATTATAGCTGTTGCTAAGTCTCCGTGATCACTGATGCTGCTTACACCTCAGCATCCTTGATAGCTAGCACTTCTCATGCTGTGATTCAGCTAGTGAAGAACTAAGTACCAAGTAACCCTGTTTTTTTCACTAGAATTTGACATGCAAAGCACCATTAGGTACGTGACAGCTGGAGTGCTCTTCTGTGATCTTCATTTGCTGTTATTCGAGGTTCTGCCGCCTAAATATTTACATGGAAGTATTCATCAGCGCACTGAGAGGTTTTTGTCGTACGCTGTATTTTTTGGTGATGATATTGCTTGCTTTGCTCCAAAATTGATGTTTAAACTCATGAAGTGTATAGGTACTCGTGAAAGTTTTTCAGGGACTTATGTACATAGAGTTACCTCGAGATGAAGCTCTTGGACTCTATGCAGTACGGAGCTTTCAGTATATTCCGGTCATTTTTGCATGTTTACAGCCATTCAACGGCTGTGATACAGCATTGTTATTTTAAACTTGGTCATTACTGTCTTAATTATAAATCTTGCGTGCTTGTTTTTTTAATTTAATGGAGCCATTAGGGCATTTTCTACCCATAAACCACTCTTGGATGCGCACTTACATCGTTTCGGCTCATTACTTAATTACCTGAAGCCACGCTTGCCTTGCATTCACTTTGTGCCTCCGCAAAATAATACGCTGAAGCTCGACACCAGAACCAATTCCTCGCTAGTTTAGTTCTAGCAACTCGTGTTGTTTAATGCATTGACAAATTTTCATACATAATTACTCGTTGTTCGTCAGTGGGGAGATTTATATCGTCTTATTTTCATGCAAGCAAAGAATGGAGGTTATTTTTGGTCTGTCTGTTATGATGATGAAGAGAGGGGGAGGAAGGAGTAGGAGCGATGGGGGAAGAAGAACCCTTCTTTGCCCCTCTCTCCTTATATTACAAAACACGAACATCCATTGTGCGGGCGTCGGTATTTAATTTGAAGTGTTCTAAGCTAAGCTTCGACTTTTGGGTTAGTATCTATCTATAAACGAACCTCGGACCCTCTTGAGATTTTTGTGGAATCTTGTTTTCGAAGAATGATTTCAATATTATTGTTCTTTGTTTTCATTTCATTTTTGGTATTCTCGCCGGATAACTTTTTGCAAATTTAGTGGTACATATGTTTTTTCACTGGTCATCTATTCAAGAGTCAGATGACCTCTCCAGGACAGATACGCTGTTTAGTGATACACAAAATGTTGATCTGCTAGAATTATAGATAGATAACCTACATTGTCGATGATTTGCATGTTCAAGACTAGCCATATCTGTACTGTAAGTGAAAGGCTCTACGTTGTTTAGTTGATTGTGTTGTAGTTGTATTATACGTAAATGAACTATGCTATTGATGATCAGGATCCATATTGAAGACAGTTGCAATTTCTGTACTGGAATTGAAAGATCTACCGTCTTTAATCGACTATATTTGCTCTACTTATATTATAGATAATGTAGATGAACTACGCTATTGATGATGAGGATCCATATTGCAGACAGTAGCAATTAGTGTCCTGTAAGCGAAAGATGTAACGTGTTTGGCTGACTATATTGGATGGCATTCAGTTTTTTCGAGCGCCTGCTGACGTGTTTTGTTCGTGCGCAGGTACGTGGGAGCGGCAAGGCTGCCCAGCACGTCAGGGCCGCTGGAGGCAGGTAACGCGTGTTGCATCGGTCCAAGTCCGACCGAGCCGGAGACTGCGCAGCATGGTTTGGGTGTTACTTAAAAATTATTGAAAATTTAAATTTGGCTAGCTCAAGTATGAAATTTTTTTAAAGAAATTTAAATTCATCTTGCTGATGTTTAAGTTTTTGAAATAAAATTTATAGTCATCGAGCTGAAGTTTACATCAGAAAAATTAAATTTCTTTAGCTCAAGTTTAAATTTAAAAAAAATTAAATTTATCTGGTTCAAGTTTGAATTTTGGAAATAAGATTTAAATTTATCTAGCTCAAGTTTAAATTTTTGGCGATAAAATTTATAGATCAAACTCTGCTTCAAATTATTTAAACTAACTCGACCCAATCGCTTATCTGGATTGTTAACTCAATCTTATTCTTCACCAGACGTACATGATTAATATTTTTAATATGACTGCTCATTTACCTTTCATTATACATAGATCTTGACCAAATCCATTCATTGATTTCAAATCCTTACATGGGCTGATCGTTCTACTCAAATCCTGGGCAGGGTTGTACAGTGAACTCAAATCCTGGGCAGGGTCGTACATTGAACTCAAATCCTGGGCAGGGTTGTACAGTGAACTCAAATCCTAGGCAGGGTTGTACATTGAACTCAAATCCTGGGCAGGGTTGTACATTGAACTCAAATCCTGGGCAGGGTTGTACATTGAACTCAAATCCTGGGCAGGGTTGTACATTGAACTCAAATCCTGGCCCAGTTGTTCCTTCAATTCAACTTTGAGCACAGTTGTTCATTCAAATCAGATGCTGGGGTGTGCACTTACTTCAAATCCCATGCAGGGATGTTCATTCTAATCAAATCTTGAGTACGGCTGTTCATTCAGCACACATTCCGACCTCACGTGACGGATGGTGATCACATTGGGGTGACTACCTGCCCATGAGTTACGTTACAGGCAAAGCTCGTATATTTGAAGCCGTTCTAAAATAAGTTTGATTCAGAGCTAGGTCAGTGAAGTTTATATCCAGTTTAGAGTTTTTGTTCATTTTAAAAATGGGAGCGGGAAGGAAATGAGCAAAATGGTCAAAAACACTCATTCGTGAAGGACTCTTTCTAAACACCCAATGAACTGATTCTAAATATCTATGTTCAGCTGACGCACGTGAATTTAGTGCTCAAATCGAAAACATTATGAAACCCCACTGGTATTTGAATGTAAATCAAGGGACGTATTTACCCTTCAATTTATTTTTCGAAGCGAGACATTTGAAAGCACTGCCTCTTACGTGATGAGTCAAATCTAGAATGAATCTCATTCATGAGTGACAAAGTTTTATGTTGAAACGTCAAATCTCGCATGAATTTCACTCATGAGTGATACCAACATTCTTACGTTGATGCCTTCGACTATCTGCCTAAGAAGACAACCCAAGTCCTGTTGTAGGACCCCACTAGCCGAGCTACAGCTCTGCAGCTGACTGTGATACCTTCATTTCAACAACTGCGCTTGTTGCAATATGTCACTAAGTTCTTCTATCTTGTCGTTATGCCTCCGTTTGGTTTTCAGGAAAGCGTTTCATTTCACGGAAGGATCAAAATATTTCACTCGATTTTGCGAAATATCGCTTCCTGTGTGTGTAAAAATGATAATTTTTGTGTTAAAAAATCAAGACTTAGCTGCACTATCAAGTGGCTAAACAAGTTCAATACTTTTGAGCCATGAAGGTCCATGATCCACATCGAGAACCTCACTGCACTTTCAGATCAAAAACATCCGCGCGCATTTGGAACATGAAGCATTATTTCGCATTGGGCACGTCAGGAATCACATCTCTTTTTGAGCATGAGGCATCACCTCCATTTAGAGCACGATGCATCACCACACAGTGGCGGCGTGTGATGCATCACCCGAGTGCGAGTGCGGACAGTTGCTGCGGGGCCCCTAAGCCTTCAATCAAATGATGATTTACTGCCCCTGCGTCGCACCGAGCGCCCTCAATATATCTTAAATGTTGTCCCTACTTGACGCTCTCGCTCCCTCTCCGGACGTTGCGGCTTACGGCTTCCAATTAACTCCGCTCCACCGGCGCATCGCTTCACATCAGCTCGTGCATCTCCATCGCATCGCTTCGCATCAGCTCGTGCATCTCCATCGCATCGCTTCACATCAGCTCGTTCATCTCCATCGCATCGCTTCGCATCCGCTCGTGCATCTCCATCGCATCGCTTCGCATCAGCTCGTGCATCTCCATCGCATCGCTTCACATCAGCTCGCGCATCTCCATCGCATCGCTTCTTATCAGCTCGTGCATCGCTTTACATCAGCTCGTGCATCTCCATCGCATCGCTTCACATCAGCTCGTGCATCTCCATCGCATCGCTTCGCATCAGTTCGCCCGACACGAGACTCCGTTGCTTCGTATAAACTCGTGCATCTCCATCACACCGCTTCACATCAGCTCGTGCATCTCTTGACGTCCATCGCTTCACATCAGTTCGCGCAACACGGACTCAGGAACGCTGCTGCATTGCGTAATACTTTCTGAACTCAACTGTGTTGCTTGGTGCAGTCATCTTGTGAAGTTCCTTTCTTTGGAACTCATTTTTCGTGGTTAGGGAGGCTTGAACACACTCAAATCTAATTAGATCATCTTTGCAAAGCGCGTGTTTTGTCGTGCTGCTGCTGCTGCTGCTGCTGCTGCTGCGTGTTTCGTGCTCCACGGACTTACGTATGGTCTCTAGTTTCGCAAATTTCTAGCTCGCTAATCTAGTGCATTTTCAAAATTATTTCCTTCGAGTTCGGGCTTGAATTTGTTCAGAGGGGTCTCACGGGAAACGTGAGGTCCCGAGCTGAAAGTTATGGTCCTTTTGTTTTTGTTGAAATTGAATAAATTTTGTGTTTTCTTGCCCCTTGTTTTCTGCTCATTGCTGTTATATCATTTTAGCTCGTAATACTCTTTCCAACTTCTACCTTGTTTTATAACTTCAACTTTCTGTTCCCATGCTCAGGGAGTGGGGACACTCTTTATGCATAGATTCCCCTACCCTTTCATGCCGTCCAAAATGATATCTTCTCTATCTGCTCTTGAAAACATCTTGTTGTTAGGAGGCTTGGACCTAGTTGTTTTCTAATCAAATCTTTCGATTACAAAAATAATGCTTACATTTTTCAGAACATACATATTTGCACGTTAACAAAAATATGTTACGCTCACTCAATGTATACTAAGTTTAAATGCTCACGCGGGTGGAAATTAGATGCGTGATTTCCCCCACGAAATCTTTAACCTCTTCGAATCAGATCAAATTCGAAATTCATATCAACTTGAAACTGGTGTCCCTGGGTTAGTAAAGAGTCCTGGTGTCCTTATATTGGATCTTGAAGGCGGAAAAACTATTTTATTTGAAAAATTTACAGCGGAGTTTCCCGCTGTTCTCGAATTAATATTGCCTTATATTTGCCATCCTTCAGAGCGATTGCGTC